>JASVER010000178.1:6760-60328 GCA_030449065.1 Oceanodroma leucorhoa
GAGCAGGCACCCAGCACGGGGCTGTGTCGTCAGGGGGCAGCAAGTCCTGGAGTGAAGCTCAAGCGGGGCAGGAGGCAGGCTGAGTTGGGCCCCAAGCAGGCACGAGGCATCCAAGTTTGGAGCCCAGCAATGTAAAATGGAAGTCCTTCCACAGAGCATCGTTTCAAGATGAACCAGGGGCTTTTCCAGAGTTCTCCTTCGTCTGTGGCTGGGCCCAGTATAGAGCTCAGCAGGGCCCACAACTGCCACTGAGGTACCTGTGACCTCGGCGCCAGCTGCCATATCCACAGCTCCCATAGCCTCCATAGCCCCCACAAAGCCCATAGCCTCCATAGCCCCTATAGCCCCCAAAGCCTCCATAGCCCCCATAGCCCCCAAGGCCTCCATAGCTCCCATAGCCCCCGAAGCCTCCATAACCACCACGGCCTCCAAAAGTGCCGCCGTAGCCCCCTCCAATGCCGGGGGCTCCCGCCGAGCCAACAACGCTGTGCTGCGGGAAGGAGCTGAGGATGGGCCCGGGGAAGGTGACCACCGAGGCCGGGGGCTGGATGACCACCGTGGAGTCGGGGCACTGCCGCACGCAGGGCTCGTTGGCGGTGTCAGCCAGCGGGGCCGGGGCGGCCACCCCACAGGAAGGGACACACAGGMTGGAGCACGACATCATTCGGTTCAGGAGGTGAAGCTGCAAGACAAGGCAAAGCCTGGRTTGAGGGTACCTGCTGGCATGTACAGGGCTCTGTAGTGCTCCCAGCCAGGTATGGTCCCCGGGGCACATCCCCCCACCACCTCCCTACACCATCTCCATGATGCCTCCAGGTCGTTGCCACACATCAGCCCTGCACTCCTGCACCCTCCCACCACCACTTACACCTGGCCCGGACAAAGCCACCCACACTGCAGTGGTCTGGCACTAGGGCCACCCCGATGCCCACCAAGGAGGTCCTCAGTGTTGCCTTGTGGTCCTGGCCACACTTCGTGCAAGTAATGCCCTTCCTCAGCCCAGCAGCGGCAGGGGCCTTTCTCATCCCCAACYTGGTAGCACCAACAGCACCCAGGCTGGGTCCCACCAGGGCTATGCACTCCGTGGTCCGGTGCCAGGAACAGGGCTGGGAGCTTACCGAGGCTGGCAAGTCAAGGCGATCGGGACGTGAAGTGAGGGAAGCCTCGGGCCGCCACAGCTTTTATGCCTCGCCACAGCCCTGCTGCGTGAGCCTTTGCAGAAATAGCTGCCCTGAGGCTGTGGGGCGATGCCTGGCGTCCTCTGCACCGCCAGCACACGCCTTGCAGCCAGGGATTACCAGCACCGTCCCACGTTGGGTGCCATGAAGCGGACTCCGCCTCCAGTGAAGCAGTGTGGGGCATGGCATAGCGCGGTCCTCCCCAAGCCCTCTCTGGATGGACTCCATTACCCAGTTGGGCAGCAAGGGCTGTGCCAGGAGTGCCCGCCGGAGCAGCCGCAGCGAGGCAGGCKGCATGTGCCCACGTTCTCTGCAGGCACGGGCATGTCAGGCAGCCTGCTCTTTGGATTTTCATCAAGGGGACCTGCAAGCCCCAAATATCCAGCAAGGGCCTGGAGCCATCCAACAGGAAAAACCTCTGTTTCTGCAAACCAGAACCAAATTGGCCAAAGCTGAGGGATGACCCTACCCTCTGTGAACCCCCCAACCCTTGCCAGCACTGGGAGATGGTGGGCACTTAGGAGCCACCCCAAGGAGGTGGCATGGATTCTGACTTTGCCAATCTTTCGATGCCTCTGTTTACCAGCCTGTAAAAGAAAGGTAATGACAGGCATGATGGCTGTACGCAGGATTGCAAAGCACTTCTGCAAGATGCTMAGGACAATGGCATGTAGGCAAAGTGGGGGGATTAGGGACAGATTGGGGTTTATTGGTGACACAAGGTCAGCTACAGCAGCAGCACCTTGTCTTTCATGTAATGATGCGTCACGGTCTGTCCCACCCATCACCTCTTTCTTCTCCAGGACACATTCGCACAYCAATGTCCKCAACRAAGAGGGATATAATTGTCTCGCATTAATATCTGTGTCAGGAAGCTTGTCCGCTGGATTTCATGATTACCGGGGTTACCACCACTGCCCCTTTGGCCGATGCCCCGGGCAGTCTGSGACATGTATAAAAGAGCTGAGGGGTTCACAGCCCTCTATCCAGCTTCTTCCACTTGACTCTCCTGATCAACAGGGTAAGTCCGTCTCTTGGAAGGCTCTTGGGGATCTCTCCCTGCCTCCCTCGATACAGCCCCTTCCCCACAGCCTWGCCTSATCCYMGGTGCTTTTTCCAGGACTCCTTGCCTGCCTGAAAGATGTCGTGCTCCAGCCTGTGCGTCCCTTCCTGTGGGGTGGCCGCCCCGGCCCCGCTGGCTGACACYGCCAACGAGCCCTGCGTGCGGCAGTGCCCCGACTCCACGGTGGTCATCCAGCCCCCGGCCTCGGTGGTCACCTTCCCCGGGCCCATCCTCAGCTCCTTCCCGCAGCACAGCGTTGTTGGCTCKGCGGGAGCCCCCGGCATTGGAGGGGGCTACGGCGGCACTTTTGGAGGCCGTGGCGGTTATGGAGGCTTCGGGGGCTATGGGGGCTATGGAGGCCTTGGGGGCTATGGGGGCTATGGAGGCTTTGGGGGCTATGGAGGCTATGGAGGCTATGGAGGCTATGGGCTTTGTGGGGGCTATGGAGGTTATGGGCTCTGTGGGGGTTATGGAGGCTATGGAGGCTATGGGCTYTGTGGGGGCTATGGAGGCTTTGGGGGTTGCGGATATGGTGGCTGGGCCCGAGGTCACAGGTACCTCAGTGGCAACTGCGGGCCCTGCTAAACCCCAAGYATCCATGGAGTTCAGYGCTGCATCTGCCCTTGGTCTCCACAAGTAGCACCTCTTCTCTTTTACCACCAGATGCAGGACAAAGCTTTCAGCCCCTCTTTAGGCTCTGGCAAAGCARYTACTTGAACTTTATTATCCTTGCTTATTTGCACAGAGTAACCTTGCAGATCTTCAGCTGGTGGCTTTCGGGTTCCCAGCACTGCCTCCAAAAGCTCCCCTCTATCTGCGGTCCAGCGAAGCTGTCCCCATCCTCGGATGGGAGTCTYGCCTGCTCTGCCTGGCTCTSAGACTCCCAACCTGCAATAGGAAGGGGGGATCTTTGGGGTGGAGCCCTGGGTTGTGCCTCGCTGCAGTCTTATGATTTTCGTGTTTCCAATTGATTGTTTCTGTGTTGGTTTGTTTCCTTCTGTCACTGTCTGTTGCATTTTCCATCCCCATTAAAGAATCCGCATTGCATCCATAAATTGGCTTTTGGTTCGTTTGTATGAGTTTGTTCCTCCGATTTTCCACATTGCCCAGGGATATGTTGATAATGAAGCTCAAGCCACAGGGTTAAATATCAGGTGGCCCATGGGTTAGCAAACAGGGTTTGTGAGAGGTTCAACAGCTTGTGATGGACTCCCTTGTGTTGTGACACACAACAGATACAAACAAGCTATTCATCCCCTTGTAAGGGACACATTTTGAAGGAAAAAATATCAGTGAATTTATTTGTTACTTTGTGATCCTTTTCTCAAGCAGAAATRTACAATGTCTTCACATTTTTCCATGCTAGATAGATAGTCTGAGTAGTTCAAAGCACTTCTCAGACGCTCGTAAATATTTTATACATTTATAATGTGTTATTACTCTATTAAAAGCTTACTGCTCTTGTCAGGTGCTTTGTTATTGAATAATAGTCACTTCAAAAGTACATGTTGAGACATTTCAATATATGCTTTATATATATGTGACGTCAGAATGTGATTTTAGAGCCTTCAAAATTTTCATCCAAATGTGGCTTTGTACAAAAAGCCATGATAGACCCTACAATTACTTACTCCGCCTTCTCAGCCCAGAAATTTGGATTTCTTTCTAGTCTTATCTTAAGATTTCTTGGAGTGGAAGAAACATATATGTTTGTGGCATTCCACGAATTTCTAACTCTTTCTTTTAACTAGGTCACCTCTTAAAACAGCTAAATTCATAAGCAGTCTGTAGAACTACTGAGATTTTAACAATTATTTTAAGCTAACATTGTCTCTTACTTGTGCACTCTGAGACACTTAGTACTTTCCAGTTTTTACTTAGTAACTTATTCATAACTTTCCAGATTTTATTTAATAGGTTTAACTAATGAAAAATTGGCATTATGACCAGTTCCAGCTAAATTTATAGACCTGAATGTCAAGATACAAGTTGAAGAGCAACTTGCACTGTGCTTCTGCAGGGAACATGTCRGGCACCAAAGTCGGTGAGTGCTTTCCTGGGAACAAGGCTCCTCAGAAGCCATGAGAAAGCTCCATCCTGAAAGCTGCTGGAAGTGTAACCCACAGATTTACTTGCAAAGGTTTTCCTTGAATTTTGTACTCATATTTTGTATTGTAGCACAATTGAGCTCTGTTCCTCTTGTGAGACTACCCTCAAAGTGCCTCTGTGTGTGTTCAAAGGACAGCAATTACATTCCTAATAAGGGTTCTAGGGTTTAATAGGGCTTTCAAAGCACTTCACCAGCTGTTTTATGCCTAGACTGTGTTACAGCATCATACTATTAAGAGGTTACTACTGCTGCCAGTTAGGTACTTCAGTCATGAATAATAGAGTCACTTCAGAATTGCGTCAAGGGATCTCACCCTAATAACAACTGTGTGATTGTGCAGCCTGGGAACTTCACGCCATTTCATTGTGATTCAAATGGAGCCTTGCAGTAACACTTGCAAACACTTGTCCTTACCAGCACTTAATAAGGTGAACGGTAAGTGTGCAATTTTCTGCTCTGTAACAGATCAGGTCTCTAAATCCAGAAAGCGTCCCAGACACTGCCAGCACAAAAGCACTTGAGAAAGAGGGATTTTCTTCCAAATTCTTGGCTTATTCCTCGGTTAAATTGGGTTTGCCTGCAGGCAGTCTGTGCATTTACAAATCACTAAGATGTGGTGCTGTTATGTCCAATGTCTGCACACGYACTGTGATGCTAAGGCAAATTTAAAAGAATATTTTTAAATCCTTCCTAGGAAATTCCAGAATGGGTGACTACATTTTCTGAGACATTACTGGGCTATTAGTTTGCAAAATGTGTGCTCAGGTTYCGCTGACATTAATAAGAGTTACAGGGTGCAGTATGTCTCCGTAAAAATATATCAAGCAGGGGACAAAAATCTGTGTACATCCAAGTCAGAAAAAGAAAAACAGAGACATGTAATGATGCTATAACATTTTTAATAAGAATAAAGCTCACAATCACAACTAAAATAATACAGAAAGCAGAAGCAGAAAGAATGCTTACAGAGATTAATTTACATCCGCACAAAATCTCCCGGTTTCATTGGTACCATTTTTGCTGCTCCAGCTGTAGCATTTGACTAACAATTTCCATTTTCAAACTTTGCCATTTGCTTTAAGTCCAATGAAACAAAGCAGATAGATGATTTGCTGTTTCTTTGGTAGAGCTTCAAAAGCAGTTAAGTGAGACACATATCCACAGGAAGGCAAGTACAGGTACACTCTAGATTTCATTAATGTTAACTGGGAAAGAGCTATAAATGAGTTAAGAAGTTGTTTACCCAYGTTAAGCCTGGCTTCCTTTACACCACCAAATCCTTGTAGGGTTAGGAAGTCGGTAGCGAAAAAGGAAGACAAGACATTTCAGAAGAACACTGAAGAAGTTTTACAGAAACACTGAGCTCTCCAAAATACTACGGCTTTCAGTCGCACTCCTGGACTCAGAGCTTCTGCAAACCCTCCCCCTAACAGCAGCCGTGAATTCGGTAATTAATTCTCAGTCCTCGTTTCCCATTAAATCCGTCTGGATTTAGCAGGGATAGCAGGGGTAGCAGCTCCCATAGCTGTATCTACGGGTGTAGCGAGAAGAGTAGGGGTAGCAGTAGCGGGAGCTGTAGGAGGGGTAGCAGTCCCGGTAACCGCACAGACCCCCGTAGCCCCGGTAGCCGCAGGGGCTCCCGCAGTCGTAGGTCCGGTAGCTGTACACGGTCCCGTAGTTGCAGGGAGAGTAGCAGGCATCCTCACACTGGTTCTGGTAGTAGTAAGTCATCTTGGTGCGATGGARGGAGGCAAGCCTRAAACACCACAGGGAAGAAAAAGCTTGTAAGGCAATGCTCCCAAGAATAAGTCAAATAAACKCTGCAAGTGTGCAGGGAGGGAAGAGAGAGCCAGCAAACCCAGGCACGCTGCCCAACACYCTCTGTGCTCATCTATTGTTCTATCCTGATTTTTAGTGCCAGGTCTTCCCCCTAATCCTCTGTCCTGACCAGCCTTTCCGAGCTTTCCTGCACAGCCCCACTGGCTGCACCCATGGATCATGATGGGAGATGGGATTGTGATCCATGACGCCTATGTCAAAARGGAGCCGTCAGGAAATAAACTGGAAAATCCTTCATAGTCGTACTGATATAAAGACTTTAAGGGAAAAGAGGGATACGCGCAGGACTGACACAGTTTAAAACACTCAAATATTGATGAAAATCCAAGAAGGAAAGAATATCTTACATACAAATAATTCCCATCAAATCACAACCTTATTCCCAGTGCATTAATCTACAGCACTTATAGATTAGTAACTGGGAGAGGGGGGAAGAAGGGGGAAATAGTATCAAATACATCTCTTCATTATCCACTAGGTTTTCTAAATCTATTCCAACTTACCCACTTCTGCAAGGAGGATAAGGCAGGAGAAGCGAATGCACTATTCTCAGCGGTGTGGGTTTTTATAGAGCGCCCAGTCCCGCCCAGGGTGTGAAAGGCATGCCTGCGCCCCGGGTCGGCTCCAATTACCAAATACATTTTGCTTCCCTCATGACTCCTTCTCATTGATATACCGGTTCTCCCCAGGGTTTCTGATTATTGGTCCGGCACAGTGACATGCAGGCTACACCCTCCAGGTTTCTTTCATCTCAAAACTATACAGGGCAATTAAGCCTTGGTATCATCGTGCTGAATTCACTTCTTCAGTACAGCAACAAGTCAACAGAACATGCAAAGTTATACAAATTACCAAACAAGTCATTTTTGGAAGACCATCTTCACTGCGCATGTTGGCCCATGAACGTTTTTGTACATTTTTTTCTGAAATACCTGTGGAGGGGGTAGCCTCCCCTTTTCATSTATTTCATAACTTTAACGACACGTGAAACAGCACATTCCTACCAATCTCTTCCAACATTTCCTGTGACTAGCAAAGGGGGAAAGACCATTTCTTTTATTTGATGCCGTCATGCAATAGGATATTGCTGTGCTGATTGATTCAGCTAGAAAATTGGCCTATRAGCATTGAAATGGTATGTATATGACGTATTTTTGGAGAAAAAATTTTCAGAGACCCAATTCTGAAGCTATAAATTACAAACTTAATAAAGCATAGAAACAGGATAACCTGATATACGTTTTTAGAAATTGTGTTACATAACACTGGGGCGTTTTCCAGTAACGTAGTATTAATATTTAAATAATAAATCTCTTTGTACCTGTAAATCTTTAATAAGTATTAATGAATGCTTTGATATTCAAAATTTAGAGAAAGGCCCAGAACATCTGACATGCCTGTTATTATCCTTCCTTTAGATGCGAGTAAACAGCAGTGTCTTGACGTGAAGGTCACCAGGGAAGACTGGGATGTTGCTGCTTACCAGGTCACATTCACAGCGCTCAGCATTATTCACCGTCATTAACAACATTAAGTTAAACACCTCAACAACATTACGAAGATGTCATGTTAAACCATATTTAGCATTTCGGGGACTTCTCAGGAAAACTACAGTTATTACAGAGATATGTTCCTGTTTGTTTTATCTTGTTCCTTGTAATGAATCCCTGAGTGAATCATTTTCTGATCTAAGTGCAAACAATCACTAAGCAGATATTTTTGGATCTAATTAAATTTGCCTCGCTTGGGCTGGCTCTCCAGAAGACTGAGTTTGTAAGTTTATTTCATGTATGGTGCAAAGCCTGGAAATTTCAAATATCATTATTTCTTCTTGAAAGCCTTTAGAATTATTATTGATTGCTACCTGCTTTACGGTTCTCATAAAGTCTTGTCACCAACTCCTTACCTTATTCAAAAATATTTGCACTGTTCTTACACCTAAAAGGACCCCAGTTTCCTTCTATGTAGACTTAGGAGGTGGCTGCTGAAGTTTGGTAAAAGAAATTGATAGAGCATAGCAAGCAAGTAAATCGGATTTTCTACAGAATTACTTTCATGTGGCAGGTCACAGTATGCACTTAACACATCCATGCGTATTTGCTTGCAGCAATGTACAGACCAAACGTCCTCTAATCCAAACACCTTTCTTGTACTTCTGCTTTTGAGCTGGAAATAATACAAACAAAATGATAAATACAAATAATGCCGATATTCTGACCTAAAAATGCAATTTTGAAATAAAAACAAACAAACAAGAAATGCTTTCTAGGGATTATTATTTCTGCAAAAAATTCAGAATTATTTCTTCCTCAAAACAATCCAGAGTCATTGCAGGCTTCGTATACTGAAATTTGTCCATTCCTCCAACACTGGGATTGTGAACGTCAATCAATTCTGCTCTCAATATCCTTCCTTCCCTTTCCTGTTATAACTCAGATTTCACCACACTAATTCTACAAATATAATTGACCCAGGAAGTCTGAACATGAAAGAAAACTGCAATGCAATGTCATGCTTTTGGAAGCCAAGAACTGACTAATAATTCCAAACCAAGGAAAACAATTACATCAACTGAAGGAATGACGTGCATAAGAAAATTTGTTTTGTGATGAATATGAGTTTAAAGCACAGTAGGCTTGGTCAGATAAACGTATAAAAGGGAGAGAAATTCAGGGCTCTCTACTCGCATCTCCAGACTTACATTCTCACTGAACTTGGTAAGTCAGACTTACTGCAATGTCTTTATTGCTGTGTAGATGCTGTGTTTTTGTTATAYTACTATACAGATGGCAGTTATACTTTAAAAGCAAAGGCTGTGATTTCACAGCCATGCAAATAGAATTCATTTTTGTTAAAAATGGGATATTAAGATGCCCACATAAGCTTAGAAGATTGTCTCATCTAGCCATGCGCTATGAGAAATTACCTTATTTTATAATATACTAAAGCATTTCAGGATTCTTAATTTTGAAGCAGACAATGCATTACATTTTTTCAATTATTTTGAACAAAAAGCAAGTATATATTCAACTGGCAATTAAGATACGGACACGGGTCCAAACAAACAAGCTGCTTTTTTCAGCAGAGCACTGCTGACTTGCACAAGGGGAGGATTTCTTCCATGATGTCTTGTCTTGACAGCAAAAAATGGCATAATTGATTCCTGAACTAGTGTCTGTTCACCTATGGTCTTTAGAGAAACAGCGGATACTGATACAGAGAACCTAATCCTAACAATATCCTCCCTAAAATACTATCTGAACCCAGACTGCCAATTCTAAGCAATGGCAACAAGAAAAGCAGAGCAAAATATTTTTATGGAGAAAAGAAGGGGGRAAAACAGAAAGGAGTGAGCTGGGCAAGAAGGAGCCGGGGTATAGCCTTGGACGGAGACGTTCGGTTGGCTCCTGTGCTTGCACGTCTCTCCTCTCCCTCTTTCCCGTGCTCACACGGGGTTTGCTAGAAGCAGCAAGCTGCCGCTCGGTCTCTGGGCCAGACCTTATCTTCTTCTCTTCTGCTGTGTTTCAGACTTGCCTCCCTCCATCGCACCAAGATGACTTACTACTACCAGAACCAGTGTGAGGATRCCTGCTACTCTCCCTGCAACTACGGGACCGTGTACAGCTACCGGACCTACGACTGCGGGAGCCCCTGCGGCTACCGGGGCTACGGGGGTCTGTGCGGTTACCGGGACTGCTACCCCTCCTACAGCTCCCGCTACTGCTACCCCTACTCTTCTTGCTACACCCGTAGATACAGCTATGGGAGCTGCTACCCCTGCAACCCCTGCTAAACCCGGCCAAATAACAGCCAGATAGGAAATGAAAGGCAAAATAGTGATTTATGGCTCCTGTATGAATTTTACCTTTGCTAAGCTCCCGTGACAGTGACTGCGGTCAGGAATGGTCCTGAGTGCTTAGCATCTCTCTTCAATGTCTTCGGTATTTCAGATAACCTGCTTTTAGGGTCAGCTCTTCCTTCATAGCCTTTGTTGGTGGATATACGGTGTATGTTGATGTGTAGCATTGCAACAGGAGATGCCGAACGGAGCAGACGCCTCGTTTCGCCTGTATGCTGTGCTGACAGCTCTGCTCTTTACCAGACGCCATCATAGTCCCAAACGCATCTGCTGTGAAATGTAGTAGCTCTTTGTTTAAAGACTGTATGAATCTCTGGATACTCCTATTCTGTACTACCACAAGCTGTAACTGCTCTATAGAGTGCTTCTTACTCTCATTAAAAGATCTTGCATCGCAGTACTGCTTTCTGTTATATTTTTATGTTTATTTTCTTTTACATTTTACGTTACTAATTATTTACCTGACACATGGCAAAAAAGGAGGCACTAGCTTTTCACAGCTGCAATTTTAAGCATCCTGTAGAGTCTGAAGTGGCTGAGGACATATTGAACACTTCAATTTCTATCTCCTCTAAGACAGTTCTGAAAACTCAGATCTGCCGTGTCTTAACTCTGCCACCAAACATGCCAAAACACTGCTTATTTCCAAAATATTAGTTTAGAAATGTGAAGATTTAAGAAAATTAAATCAGTACTTGCCAACTACATTCCAGCCCATGTTATGCTACATTTGAGGATCCAAAATGCACTGAGACACAAAATGCCAGACTCCCTAAGCTTTCTGCAGCTCTGAAATAGATACCTGATATGAGAACACACGGGAGCTCACATTCACCTCTTCCCAATGCGTACCAAGGTTTAAATATTGCCATTTCTCCACCAGAGATCACTTTGTGGGGTTGACGTCCTGTGCGCGAGCTGTGAACTTAGTCCTTCCCACCGCTGCCCTGGCCGGGCTGGCTTTCGGGCACGCATCCTGCAAGCGTCTGCCAGCCCTCGCCATCAGGAAAAACTGTTTTAAAAAGGAAGACGAGAAGCATGCAGATTCCAGATAAGGCAAGGCTTCGAGGGAAGCCTCCTTCCCCATAATTAGCAGGAGGGCATGTGACAGGGAGGGAGGAGAGTTGCTTAAAGTAAAAGTGACTGTCAGCTTGATGACAAAGGGATGAACCTACCGCGACGGTTCCCAGGCTGAAGCCATCTGGAGCCACAAGAAGGTTGAGTTTTGGAAGTGATTTTCAACAGGAAAGGTTTCTCCTCCCAGTCTGCAGGAGCTTCAGGTCTCCAGCAAACATCAATCTGCGTATAGGAAGCAGAATTATGGACTTTGGCGCTGGCGTTTCCCTGGTGGGTAGACCATCAGGGAAGGGATGGCTGTAGGGTTTCTTGCCTCATCCCATAAGTGCCAGGTGTGACCAATTCCCGGCAGAAGTGAGGTTCATGTGAATTTGCATCCACGTAAAAGCAGAGCACAGAAATGAAGCAGGACCTAGACACTTATTCAACAGGTTATTCAAGAGGTTGGCAGAGGAGACTGCAAAAGAGAAATCTGAAGAAAACAAGCCCGTGAGTCCCTGGGTGAGCTGCTAAAAACATCCATCAAACCCTGCTTTGAAAATTCACCATTCTGCTCTACAGTAACACACTGGGTACTTCTGGAAAATTATTTTGGACAAATTACCTACTAACAAAGGCTTTTCATGTTTACTGTGCTGAACATCCTTTTACTGAAAATGTTCTTATCTAATATAACAGTCTAAAAATGCAAATCAATGTTTCCCTCAACTGGTCATGAAGTGCAAGTTCAGCATCTGAAAGTATTCATTTTTTATTTAAAAGTAGCTCTGGCTTATGTATAAATTTGTTTTAAAAGTTKAAGAGAAGTTATCAGTTGATGCAGCATATTATAGACTTTCCTATTTCAGAGTAACACAGAAATTGGAAATGGTTTGTCTTCCAATTAGTACAGTCTATTTTTTCACTTGTTCAAAACGTTCAGATTTAAATTTTGTATATAATGCAAAAAACAATAAAAATATTTAAACTTATATGAGATACCCTTCATTATTTCAAAAAAATGAAATTACTAGAATTTTTTCGATAAATATTGTCAGTCATAGCATGTTGTCAGAAGAAATATGGAAAAGTGGATCACATCTCAAGAAATGATGGGGCTTTTTATGTACRCACACAAACACACACAAATATACCCTATTTGATGTATTTAGGATTACACATATTATTTCTATATAATCTTATTACTGACATGATAGGACATGAAATAACTATGTACTTGATAAAATAAGAGTTAAAGAGAAAATAGAAACATCCATCTTGAGAGAAAATATCAATACTTTTTATTAACTTTTTCAGAAGTTCTTTTTAATACACACTTTTAAAATATTTATGTTAGTCCTGCTATAAACTCTACCACAGTACAGCTGGAAAAATACATCAAATGAATGAATAACATAGGAAAAATGATTTGACAAATGAAGWTGACAAAAAGCAATTGAAATCTTATAGGGATTAACATGCTTAAACCTGAAACATTCTCATGAGTCAGGGCTATTAACTAAATGTCTTAATATATTTTCCTCTGTGAATTTGAATCCATCRTTCTATAACTAACAAGATTTTTTATAAATTGTATTTCCAGTTACTGACTGAATGTTGCTGTGTGTYTTGAAGTCTATTTAGGGCACTTCCCTGTATTACTTCTTTTTGTAGGTACAGAAGTGCAGGCATTAGTGAATTCACACTTCCCAAGCTCAATTTCTCATTTTCAATATTTGGGACATCAAAATATTCTATTAATTTTGAGCAGTTAGGTAACTTTGAAAAATCTCGTGCACGTGTTTAATTTTCCAGGACAATTAATGGCCATTTCAGTGCTCCTCAGCTGTTTGCGAGGGACCTGGCCTCAGCCGCCATGCAACAGGTTGCTTGGTCACTCAGAAATTATGACCTTCTGACCTGTGCAAACAGCAACAAAACTAAATTTTTTTGCACACGTCACAACTTCAATTAATATAATTGGTTTCTTCAATGTCAAGGATCATTAGTCTGTTCTCATCTCCACATGACAATGCAAAGGTTACRGGCTTCTTTCATCTGAAAACTTCTTCCGTCATCCTCAGTTTTAATTATCAAATCGAGATACAAGAATGGGAGAATGACAGATACCCAGACTAGAGATGACTGAGAAACAAAATTCATATATTTGGCATATTTTTAACATATTAAACTTGTATGTAACCTGAATTATGTCAGCATTTTCTAGAGGAAAAAAAAAGTTCTGTACACTCACATATGCCTAATACACATTTAAAAATGAAGCCTAGTGCACCCTCTCTTCCTCACAGAATAAAAATTCCTACTGCTAGAGTAGCAGAGGAGGCAAAAATATTTTGTGCCACTTTTCTTTGCGTCCTAATTGTGCCTGTAAAACTGAGTTTTGTATTTGAGAAAAAATAGGTATTTTCTCCTCTTCTTCTAAAACACTTTTATTTTATACCTTTAAYATTTCCTTTCAGTCTGGTTCACTAACAAAAAACAGGAAATTTATAAAAGTTCAGCATTCATTTGGGTAACTATTACATACATATACAAAAAGGAGGGAGGAAAAATTAATCACATAGTCTATACCTTGCCATTGCACCTGCTCATACCATAAAAAATTTTTTTCAGAATATCACCAAAGCAAATGTAAATGAAGTCCTGTAACACTGATGTTAGCAGAATATTTAGAAGTTAAATTTATAGCAGAATATTTAGAGGTTAAAATTATAAATATTATTTTACAGCAAATCTTATTGATGCTGGTTGTCAACCTCATCTAAGACTGGCTTCGCAAAGGAAGCAGAGCAGAACACATGAAGTCAAGAGCCGCCTTCTTTTTTATTTCCTCAACAAATACCTCCTTTTATGACCTTCACTGCAGTGAGCCATTCCTCATTTGCATATTAAATGAGGATAATAACAGACATTCTAGAAGTGCTGAGCCTCATCAGAATTTATGGTATCAATGCTCTTCCAAAACAGTCATTAAAGACTTACTTTAGCAATGTTTGTATTATTTAAATATTAATGGTTTGTTACTGAAAGGTGCCTCGATGTTGTATAATAAACAACAGAACGGGGAAGGGAACCCCTGGGCTAAGCAATGTTTCTCTTTATTAAAACTAAGGCATTACTGTCGTCATCCTCACGTGGTGTAGACTGGCAGAGACACAGCCGTATCTCGCTGGGTAACACCACCACGAAAAATCAGAGGAGTGATTTTTCCTTTCCCGGCTTAGAAAAATCCCTTCTGCAGCGGGCAACTTRTAACACTTCACCAGCCTTTTTATTCTGCTAAAGCCCATTGCAACACAGGGGACTTCACAGGACACCTCACTGCTAGCGGAGTCTCCAGCTACCCGCCCCAGAAAATGCTTCCCACCAGTCAGGAACACGTGGTCTCCATCCTACTGGCTTTCCTAAAAGCCCCTTTTCTCTACTGCAGTCCCTGTGGTGGACCAACAGGAAACCCAGATTTGTTCTGCACTACCAGATCCTTCAGCAAYACTTGCCCCAGTATTATATATGCATATATGTACCTCATATATATATATATCATATAAATACATCATATGTGTGTGTGATATCACGAGACATTGATTTGAGGAGATTTTCTAAGAATTTCATCCACAAAAGAGAGAGAAAAAAGAAAAAAAAACAGACCATAAGCCTTAGACACATTGCTCAGATACTCATTTAATTGATCCCGTGCCTTGGCCTGAACTTCTCATAGTGCGTATGCCAAATTATAGACAGTAGAAGATCCTAAAGGAATCAATGGAACGCCTGTCATTAATTGCGACGGAAATGAATCAAAATGGTTGGTAAAAGCCCTAAGGATGTGGTATAATGCCTCTTTCCTCTTCGGGTATTTTATGTCACCCCACAATGTGAAGTATCTACCTCTCTTGTAGGGACATGACATAAATAAACAGTCCATGGACTCCCCAGCTAGGCAGGCARTGTAGCTGGAACTGTTCTGTGTGTCCTACAGTTTCATTCCCAGTTGTCCTTTGGGTGAATTCCCAGAAACCCATTTGTCCTAGAAAGTTTTAAGATGAAAGAATCTCACAGGGTGTAATCACAATGTGGTGAATTTAAAAAGGAATTTAAAAATTGTCCTAAATGCAGAGGAAAACAATTATAGCAATTGGASTGGGGATGTACTTCCGAAATTTGTCTTGTGACTAACAGGCAATGGAAGCACACAGAGAATCGCACTGACTTCCACAGGTCTAAGAAACCGTATAAAAGCGCTCACAACCCCACACTCCTCACATCGCTCCTCTTGGTTTACTCTCCTCGGTGAACTTGGTAAGTTCAGATCCCGTTCTCATAGAGATGTCTTCAACTTGGGAATAAGTCCTTTACTAGCATTCTCTGATTCTTAACAATGGTAGAAGTATTTTATCCTGTATGCTTTTAATCTGTACAGTAAAAAAAGTGGGGACATTGATGAATGAACACTGAGATATCAGTGGTAAGATGTGAAGCCTAGTAAGAAGTTTTGTCCTCACATAAGAGAAAGCAACAGCTCTACTTCTTTGTAGAACAGAAATTTTCTTTTTTTACTTGGTGATACTTAACACTTAAATTTTGGTTCATGGGCAGAACTGCATATTACGCTAAGTGGAAATGGCTTTTTGATGGAAAGATGTTGCAATAATGTATCCTTGCTAGAACTGGCACTAACAAAGCGTGTGAACCAATGTTACACAGGAAAAGGAATAGTTTATATGCCAAGATTAAAACCAGACAAGGAGGCTGACTTTAATGAACTTGTCATGGTGTGCATGAATGCCTCTGAAAACTTTTGAAAATGCTGTGTGGGATTCAGGTCAGACATTAGGACACCTACACGTGCATGTCCCGAGCTGCAGACTAGCTGTCAGGATTGACCTCAGCTGCCTGTGCTGGAGCTTGGACACCAAACACTCAGGAACACATACAGATGTGTGTATATCTGCAAGCTGAACCTCCTGTATCCAAAGTCCAAAAATACAGGGTGTTATGTTCACTTTTAAGAGGAGAAGCTAAAGAATAGACRCTGTCTCTCATGGTCATATCTAACAAGAAAGGAACACAGAAAAGGGCTGGATAAAACGGAAGCCAAAATCACATCTAAAGACTCAGGCATTTGCTCAATATTTCTTTCCAAACCCACCACACTCACGCCACCAAGCCACCGCTGCCGCTGCTCCCTGCAAGCTGAGCCTACCCTTTATCTATTGCTTTTTTCCCAGGTTTGCCTGCCTCCCTCCACCACACCAAGATGTCTTGCTGCCACAGGTACCCATCCTACAGAGTGTGCTGCTCGCCCTGCTACAGGACCGTGTGCTGCTACCCGACCTACACCTGCTGCAGCCCCTGCTATAGCTACAGGTCCACATGTAGGACCCGATACTACTACCCTTCCTGCTGCAATTACAGCTACGGATGCTGCTACCCTTGCTGCTAAACCCCGTGGCAATATCCCTGCAACAAGAATCGACCCCGACCCGGCACGCAAAGATGAACGGCTAATCTCAGAGGCAACGTCGACAGAAGCGCTGAGCCCCCTGTGACAGCAACTGAAGTTACTGAGAATGGGGAGCTTGGCTGCTCTCTAAAATTTCTTGGCATTTGTACTTTTGTTGTTCTTTCTGTCTGCTTCTTCCTGTGCTTCTCAACTRTGAGCTCTCTCTTGATATTCTCCTGCATTTAAACCCCCTTTACACCCCTTCAGCAACGGGAACAACGATCTGCAGTTCATTTGAAGCTTCTTACAGTTGCTGCAGTGGTGTTAAAGGACTTCTGCAAAATTAGCTTTTGTGTCATCTGCATTTTCAATAACTACTTCCAGTAAGGTGCTGCAGTACTGTGTAATGGAGAAGTATTACAGCTGTCTCTCCTTTGATCTGGATTTACAAGTACCTAAAGGATGAACAACACAGCTTCAACAAAAAGGAATGTTCTGTACAGCATAGTGCAATGACTCATCTTCTGTAGCTCTTTCCAGTATCCCAAAACTACAATCTTTCTGTATCTGTTCCAACTTCTTTTCTTATTGCATTAAAATTTTTCTGCATAAAAAAAAAAAATTGGAGTTCCGGTCATCTTCTTTCCTCTGTYCCTAGTTTACATGAATATACTGAGAGTGGTGGCATCCTGAAGGGACTTTCTGTCCCCAGTGCTGGCAAAGCCCTTCATACCCCTCCACGTTCAGAGCAGCTGGTCCCAGTAAATATACTCTTTTCTTCCCTTCTGGCCCTCAGAAATTCAAGAAATGCCACAATTTCTCCTTTTCCTTTACTTAATTGAAACTATTACTAGATTTATGRTTAATATATTTCAGCATAATAGGGCTGTGATAGTCTTTACAATAATGTTTTAAAATGGAAAAGAATTAGTTCCAGGCCTCTGTAGAGAGTATATAAAAATGTTCAAGTGAGTAGAATATTGWCCTATTCCTGGAAACCAAATTCAAATGTTTATGTTCCAGAGTCACAATTTCCTATCACATTCCAATTTAACAGACACATTTCATTACCAGCCAGTGGAACATAAGAAAAAATAAAAACCTGTATTAAAAGCAATGGGAAAAGCATCAAAGAGGAAGGGGTGGCTTTTCCTGTCTTGATGCTGGCCTTGAAAACTCAAAACACTGCCTTGATCTTCCACACAGACACAAAAAGTAGTTTGGTAGAACAAAATCMATTTCTACAGGTGCAGTTACAATAATTTACTAAATCCAGGGACTAAAAGCTAGAAAACAGAATAAATCATAGAATCATACAATAGTTTGRATTGGAAGGGACCTTTAAAGGTCATCTAGTCCAACCCCCTGCCACGAGCAGGGACATCTTCAACCAGATCAGGTTGCTCAGAGSYCTGTCCAACTTGACCTTGAAKGTTCCCAGGRATGGGGCATCGACCACCKCTCTGGGCAACCTCTGCCAGTGCCTCACCACTCTCATTGTAAAAAATTTCTTCCTTATATCTAGTCTAAGTCTCCGCCCTTTTAGTTTAAAACCATTACCCCTTGTCCTGTTGCAACAGGCCCTGCTTAAAAAAAAACACAAAATAACAAACAAACAAAACCCCAAACTTTTTAAGTTTAAGAAAAGTGGAAAAAAAGAGAGGCAAATAGTCCTTAAAAAAAAAAAAACCACACAAGTGAAACAGTACTCAATCTCCCCAGGGTGTTTTGGTAGCTCATGTCTGCCAGCTGCCTCTGGCCACAGAAGCAGTGAGAAAGTACCATCATCTTCCTCCGCATACAGCTGYAGCTTCTCGGATGTAGAACCAAGAGGTTCAGCCTCTGCCCATAACATTCAGTGGGAGAAAAAAAAAAAAGTCAGTAAAAATCAGCCATGACTCTGCTTCCTTCCAAAACGTGGGCTCTGGGTACGCTTCCCTGAACTGACAGACAAAAATGCCCCGCTGCTGTCCCTCAGAGGTGCTGACCAATGGATATCCATTTCTCCTACCAAATTATTTACACTGCAAAGGGCAAATTCCTCCCACTTCTCCATCAGGGAAYCCCTAATCTTTCAACCCTGATCTTTCCAGGTCCCTTCCAACCTGGGCTGTTTAATGATAATATATAAAACACAAACTTCTTTCAAAATTAAAAACCTGATGAGCCCACACATTTGCAGTTACCTATGACCTCTTCAATATCAGACCACAGCCAGTGATGGATCATGTCCTAATCACATCACATTAGCCCAACAGCAGCACTGAAATATTTTAAATGAACCATTTATTTGGAATACCCAAAGCGAAAGTCCAGAGTTGTAGAAACATGCATAACCAGAGATACAGCTGAAGTTTCTTGCAACTACAAAAGTCCATGTTTCTCAGCTTGAGGAGGGCAAGTCTCTACAAGCAAATCCTTGAGTACACAAAGTTGATAACTTTGTCACCCAATCTGTGTGATGCTATTGATTTCAGGATATTTAAGAAATGCAAGTGAAAAATAAAATAAAACCAGAAATACAGTATTGATGCGGCATAATTTTTAATGAGTGAAAGGCAGATAGACCTTTAAAGACATACAGAACTGAAAGACTACATTCCCAAAGAGACATTACACCCTGCCTATACCATTCATTCAGAGTTAATGTTTTGTACATCATTGCAACAAACATAAAAGCCAGTTTACAAAGAACTACAGTATAATGGAGAAGCAAGAGGAGAGTTTGGGTGGCAAGAGAGCAAGCAGACACAGAGCAGAATAAAGATAAATCATCGCAAGCACTTCAACAGCAGCGCAGAGCACTCGAAGCCTCCGTGGAGGGTGGCTGCTGTCACCAGGGCTCTGCACATCAGGGACCGCTGCTGCCAAGATTCRCCATCAGTCCAAGTTTGCCAGGCCTGGGTTGATCTTCATTTCRGGGACGTTCCCGCTGGGTTTAGCAGGAGTGGCAGCTCCCATAGCCGAACCTTTGGCCGTATCGTGAACCGAAGGGGTAGCCGTAGCGGCCGTAGTAAAAGCCTGGGTAGCCATAGTAGTCCCCATAGAAGCCCCTATAGCCGCCATACAGACCGCCATAGCCGTAGCCGTCCCCAGAGCCGTAAATGCCCCGGTAACCGTACAGACCACCATAGCCGTACCGGTCCCCAAAGCCGTAGAGGCCCCGGTAGCCGTAGAGGCCCCCATAGCCCCGGTAGCCGTACAGGCTCCCGTAATTGCAGGGAGAATAGCAGTCATCGTCACACTGGCCTTGGAGGAAAGTCATCTTTCTGCGGTGGAGGGAAATCTGAAAAGCAGCAGCAGGGAGGAAAGCAAAAATAATAAATACTTCCAGTGGCAGTAACAGTCTCAGAGCCCAAAGACTTCTTCTCTGGCCCCATGAGACCAAGGACAGAAGCAAAATTATGACCAAATTCCTCAGCTCCTTATTACATCCTATTTCTATCATTTTCTCATTTACCCACTGTTTTTAAAGCATTTTATTTCTTTTCCGCTTACTGAGATTGGTGAAAGCACTGATTATGGAATATACCTGTTACAGATCAAAACCTTCTTGCTGCTGTTTCAGGATTTTTCTTAGAGAATATTGTTAGGAGTTAACAATCCTAAATTTCTTTTAGGATATCAGCTTGCATAGAGCTCTACATTCCCAAATCCTTCAAGAAAGCTTAAAGCATCTGATGTTTGCCATGGTAACACACTTTGGCTTTTGGGTCCATTGCTCCAAGTCCCATTTCAGTAATCTCCACCAACTTTGGACTGGCATCTGGAAATGCTGACAGCACACGCAAGAAACTACAGAGCATTAGCACACGAGAACGTCTGCTGTCTTGTCAAACAGACCTGAAGACCTCCCTTAAAATAAAACAGAAGATTTGTGGAAGAACCCACTGAGGGCCACGGTGGGGAAACCCTTCTCTAACTCTGCTGGAGGCAGCTCTGCAGACCTAACAGCCAGCGATCCTTGTCAGGGATCCAGACACCCCAGACACCAACAGGACCAGGAAAGTTCCAGCCCCAGCTTTAAAACTTGAACCCACCAGCTCCTGCAACGCAGTAAGCACAGGTACAAGGTACAGAGAGATCCTGAATTTCAGAAAAGCCACAGTCCTAACATAAATTATTAAACCGGAATTTCTAATCCTTATGAACAGATCGAATGGAGAAAAGGCTTACCAAGTTCACCGGGAGGAGGAAGGCAAGAGAGCTGATGAGGAGTCTGGAGCTGTGAGCCCTTTTTATACTCTGTCTTTGCCCGCCTGGCTTATCTAAGACGCCCTGTGTATTCAAAAGSTTTGTAGTCCTATTGGTTGGAAAACAAATGTGCTGTACACGTCATATCTTCAATTAATATAATTTTCTTCATTGTTTGGGATTATTAGTGTGTTCTCAGCCTCCCATATGCCACATATATTACAGGTTTCTTTCATCTYAAAATTTTCTGGGCCAACTGCATTCCTGATACCATTTTTTTTGTCTTCACTGTCAAAACTGAAGTTTATTTCTATATAATATAAAAGCATTTTTAAGTTCCCAAAGCYGTTGGAGGGAGAGAAATTTTCAGTTTAAAGGAAAACCTTCCCACATGTTTGAAAATATCTGTTGTTCACGAGAAACTCTGGTGCGCCAAGGCACAGGCTTCCTGTTTAAAGGAAATGTAAACATATATTTAGGTATTTTATATTAAACTACATAGCAACTTCAGAAAACAGGACCAGCACAAACTACAAATAAATCTTAATTGCATTCCTCCAAAGTGTTCATGGTGAATAAAAGTCATGCTGCTGCATGAGCAGAAAGAATGTTTTCAACAGAAATAMGACTACAGCGTTGCATGTAGTTTAGTTCACTAGAGGGCTTGATCGCGAGTTCAGCAGAACAAAGTGGAGAATACAAGTATGAACTCGGTCTGGAAAATAATAAATCATAAGGATTTTGTGAGATGCACTAAATGGTATTTTCCAAGAAACCAYGTTAATATTTTCTTCGCAAAGAATCAACCACATGTATCAAATACGGTGCAACAGCGAGGAATTCTGGAATTTACTGCAGAACTCCTTGTATGACCTTCACCTAATTTCTGGCATTAATTTGAATATAAAATAAGGGTAATAATGAGCAAGCAGGATGTTGAGGCTTCCTCAGAATTTTGAATACCAAAGCACTTCATAAACACTCATTAATGTTTTCAATTTGCAAAGTGTTGCAGTATTTAAATATTAATAGTTTGTCACCAAAAGACACCCCCAGATTTAATAATACGGTCACTTACAAGACACATCAAGGTCTCTTGTTTCTAAGTCCTAACAAGGTGATGCATTATATGTTTTATGAAAGTCAAAAACTATAAAAAAAAACTCTTCTAAAATAGGAAGTAGTCTTTAGAAACATTAATAAGGCAGCTGAAAATTTTCTCCAAAATCACTGTTGTAGAACCTAAGACAAAAAAATCAAACAAAGCTGCTAGCAAGAGATCCCCACCAATATCACCAGGCAGTATGTACAGGTCATGATGATGCTGAATAGAAGCGCTACTACATTTCGGTACACCACAGGCAAGCCTACTCCTTTTCTCCCCTACGTGTTGCACCATAGATGCAAAAGCCAAGCGAATGGAGTACCTACAAGCATATTGCGCAACCAGTAATGGTCTAAACATCTCCCAAAATTATTCCTATCCATCCAACTACAAAGAATTCCATGCAATTTTACTAGAAATGTGCTGAGCCCATTTCTTCTTGTTTTAAGATGAAAGAAATTCTAAAGGTATTACATGTGTGTCATAACATCAAACTTTGAAAATATGAAAATCACTGACTCCAATTACATCAATTGAAGGAATAATGCATGCAACAAGATATGTTGTATAACTAACACCTAAGTTGAAGAAGGTATATATACGGACCTACAACTCCGAAATTTCATTCGCTTCTCTCGAGCTACTCCCTTCAGTGAACCAGGTAAGTCAATACTGACTCTACTTTCTTTCCAATATACGTATATTTGCGTGTATATATGTTTGTCTGTATAAATATTTGTGTGCGTGGACATATATAGGCACTGGTGTGTACATATRTATATGTAACCTGTGTATGTTTACGTACAGATGTTCTGTAAGCAATTTTTCGTCATTTTAGAGCTAATCGCAAACAAAATTCTCTGCAACATCAAGGAATTCCTTCACTGAAACTTTTTTGCTCTTCCTGTGCTTATTTAACAGTAGGCTTTAAAGCACTGAAAATTTGAAGTTTMCTGCCACGATTTTGAAGTCTTAAGTAATTTCCAGTTCCAGATTATTTTCGTTAGGTGTTGGGAATTCAAATCCCTAGATAAAAACTTTATGAAACATTTACTACTTTAAGTAGACATCCTGGAAAGAAATTCCTCCATTTCATTACRTTCTTTGAGTTTATCCCACATCAAGTGGCACGCAGCACTACGGGAGATAAGGGGATGCATGTCATGGGCTGTTGGTCTCATCTGAATAAGCATCAGTATCTGAACTGTCATGTTTTTCTTTAATTTACTAAAATTTCTCTAACTTCTGGGGTGGGAAAGTTCAGTTCTCAATTGGTAAAAACTGTATTTTCTATGTATAGTCAGCCATTTTGAAAAGTTGAGGGAAAAAAATAGAGAAGTTGTTTGGGATTCAGGAGATTAGAAAAATAAACAAGATGGTTAAGAGGACGAAAGAGACCTGCAGGACAGGGCAAGTTGCATTTCCTCAGCTCTGTCCAAGCTTTGAGCCTTTCCTCCTGCTGTCAGCAGCCCATAAACTCACCTTGCTTCTGGGTGTGTGTTTCAGGTTCACCTGCATCAACAAACGATGACTTTCTACAGGGACTTCTACTACGATGGGAACTACTCACCATTTGGCTATGAAGACCTCTATGGTTTGGGGGGCCTGAGTGGCTACCGATTCGGGAGCCCGTATGGCTACTACCGGGACCTGTACCGATATGGGGGCCCATACGGCTACAGAAGCTTTGGGAACCTGTATGGGAACAGAGGCTTGATTGGTTATGGGGGCTATTATGGGTATGGGGACCTGTACGGATTCGGGTACGGCTACCCCTTTTCTCGTTTTGGCAACAGATACATCTATTGAAACTGCTATCCTTGCTGAACCAGCAGAAATAGCAACCAAGAAATGAAATGCAGGACACGGATTCATGGCTAAGGTTATGGTGCTGAGAAACGCCGAGCACCCATGCCTCTGGCTGAGTTCAGTGGGACATGTGGGTGCCAGGCTGCATAAGACTACCCCATACGTAACCCTCTCTAATATCTCCTGTTTCTTCAACTATTACTCTAAAGGGCATCTTGAATTACAGCAAGTACTGAGGCATCTTTACGGCATGTTGATGGAGTAAAGCAAGACTTTCAGGTGTGAGGAAAGCGCCTTTTAAGTTAATTCACAGCCACTTTGTATTGCCATAGTASGAGGAATTTCTGCAACCACCATGAATAAGTCCACTTTGCTCAGCTATAAACTTCACCAAAGATGACATCTAGTAGAGAAGCTCCTGTTATATATTCATGCTGTGCCTCATCCGGCAGCGAACATGATTTACAAGCAACTCTGCGAGCAAGACATGTCTGGACTTTCAAATTCCACCGTTTCCACAAAGAGAGCGCGTCATCCAGCATCGGACACACTCTGCTTGCTGAAAACCCTTCTGTAAAACTGCGAACTTATTCTTTCTGTTACTCACTGTTTCTCATTTTCATTAAAATTACTCTGCTAGTATCAGACGTCTAGTCTTCTCCTTTTGTCTGTGCTCATATAGCACTATAAAGGGACCAGCAGCACTGCCGCTCTAACCAACCATACAAYAGGAGGGAGGTCTAGACTCCAGATGATAGAGAGTATCACCACGTCTCCATCTGAAATGCTCCAGCCCCGACTCATTTCCCAGAGTAGGAAGAAGTTCTACCTTATTTTAACTAACCCGTGACCCTGGGTTTACACAAATACTTCTCCAGAAAAGGGCGTCAACTGACTGTATTACCAAACACACGCACTCCTGGAGCAAGCTAGGTTTTGTGCTTGAAAAATAACTTTCACAAGCAAGAGCCTGAGAGGAAGTCTCATGGTCTGCCAAGGAAAGATAGCAATGACATTCAAGGTTAAAGACACCTAAGAGAAAAGACCAAAGGCAACCAAGCCATGACCATCTGCTGGAGAGATCATCTCCTTTGCAAACTGAACAGCCAGGTTATTCAGGGAGTTCCTGTCAGCCTCTACTATGTCACCTTAGGAGATTGAGTAGTTTTGATTTAGATTTATAATATTAAAATTATAACCTGGCAGAGAACGAACAAGGTGGTTCAACAAGCAYAGCCTAGACAAAACTGCATGGATCCCATGCCAGCCCAGTTGTACATCAAAGACATCACCAGGAGTCAAACATCTTGTTGCAGAAGTGACTGTGAGGGGGGCACACCTCTGGGGTGGTTTTCAGGAGATACCCTGCGTGGCTGTCCCCTTCTCTTCTCATGGTGGCCACCTGCACAAGCATTTCTGCATTCCTCAGCTGACAGAGCAACGTGGAGGAAATTTTCATAGGCAGAAAAACAGTGATAGTTAGCAGAATAATTCCCGAGCTGTAAATGCTATTCCTCCAGCCCGAAGTCCATTTCTTTACATCCATGTCATTGTTTTCACTTAAACCATTTGACCTTGAACTGGACTGTAGCAGAAGATGAGCCCCACAGATCCATTTCCTTGTCTGGGAAGGAGCAGCCACAGCCAAGAGATGGGCCTGGTCCTGCTGTCTCGTTGCTCGGAGCTCACCTCTTTGTGTCCTAGTTTGAGTGAGACAGAGCCAGATCAGGACACCCCAGGAAGAGGGTAAAGGCAGCAACCTCCACCCTAGCCTCCTAGCAGGGCATGTCGGCAGTAAATCAGTACAACCCTTTGAAACTGGCAAAGCTATTAAGACATCTTTTGTAATCCTTCTGCTAGCTGCTGTCAGCAGCAAAAAGGGCTGGGTTCCCCAGGGAAAACACTAAGAAATGGTAGAGTCTCCCACCACAATAAATTCATCTTATCTCCCTTGGATGCCCTCTGGCACACAAAGCTTTTCCCACCTGCAGGTACAGTACAGAAGGGCTTACAGAGAGATGCACAGAAGAGAGAATAAAACACGGAAAGCCAGAGATCTGGGTGAAATTCTCAGCCTGCCCAGGGTCCTTTGGCCCTAATTTAACATCAGGTCCCTGTCCACGTTTGCCAACGCAGCAGTATTCATGATGTTTCTTCCCTTCACATCCCACTCGGTTCATTACCGGAGGCACTATCACTTCCGACAGCGGGTGCAAGCACCACCCCATGCCKGGGGGCCATGGCCCMCAGGCTGTGATTGCCTGCCAACCCYGGTCTTTCCAGACCYATCGCCTGCCYCGGAGCCGCCTGGGCACCACCTCGCTTCCCTTTTCGCTTTGAAGATGCTACTGCTCTAGTTGCGACTCCAGCTCTGTGCACAGAAGTGGGGGGGCCCCGATGCGCCTCGCCGCTGCCTCCCAGCTAAGCAGCCTCAGCCCCCCCTTGCTCTCCGGGGACCCAGGGCACTGCCGGGGTTCTCCTGCCCTGGTGCAAGTCAGCCCTGTGCAAACGCTGGAGCCCAACCACCACACGGGGAAGGAAACCAACTTCTGAGCCCCCTACCACAGGCCTCTCAGCCTTTAGTTATCTGGGACCAGATCGTTTTATTACCTATTCATTCAAGAACATCAGGGTGATTCAAGAAGTCCCAAATCATTGCAGAACTGGGGTCCAGACCATTCTCTGCCCCCCCCCCCCCCCCAACATCAGTCAGTAACACTGATGCTCATTTCCCATGGATCCATCCTAATATCTCGGGAAGCTCCGAGTTTCTCATACACCTGTTCAGTGACTTTTGAAGAGCATTTTCCCAGTTTCATAGGGTTTTATGACCTAAGGCTTAAGAAAAGTTGGATGATTAGAGGAACTTTGTGCCTGCCTATGAGTTATTATCCTAATAGATGACAGATGGCTAATTTAGCTAACAGAAAACTAACTCCTGTAATTTCATTTAAACTTCTGAATGCCAGTCTGAAGCAGGATGTATTTACTGCATGCATGTGGGAAATTACCAATTTAAATGCACCTTGTGAACAACCCACAGGAGACATGCTTCAGGACATGCCTCCGGCACAAAGATTCACTGCAAGAGCGAGAATCATTTTTAGAAGTAAACTTATCCCAAATGAGAAATTGGGCCCCTGACTATTGCACAAACTGGACTAGAACATTTTTCAAAATATCCCTTAAAGAGTGCAATATTACAACAAAACCTTCTAAGAGAAGGGAAAGTGAATYATGTCATAGGAAAAAATGGCCTTACCAGAAGCAACAAGAGAAACAAGAAGCATTTCAAAATTCACCATATTTAAATGAATATTMTTATCCCATAATGCAATAATAAACCTAAGAGACATTAACAAATGCTTCTATCTTAAAAATATATTGGTAGCTACTTAGTAAGATACTTGACATCTTTACTCCTCAGAGCATTTCACATGAGTAGGTTTTATATCAAAATGAATAAAAGGCGTATTATAAAGAGAATCCATAGAAATCCACTGGCAAAATTTCCTAATTTTACTGACACTTGGTGTTTTGGGGTAACTGCAAGTCTCAACTTATTACATGGAAAGTGCAACTTGAGAGGCCTCAATAATAAACTTCAGYTCATTTGCAAATACACCATTAGCATAACAATAAAGATTCCTTCATCTGGCTTTTGAGGTTTGGGGGATTTCTCTTTTGTAGGGAAGGATTTATGTGGTTGATGAGAATCTGGTTTAATCACCTCGTCTGAGGCTCGCCAACAGTCAATTACACACCATTACAATGCCTGGTCAACTTTGTTTTCCTTACACATAAGGATAACAACTCTCCAAAGAGTGACTACTATGAAATAATCCAGCATCTCATGTCAGCTTGCGCTACTGAATTATACTGTTTCTGTTRCAAACTATTAATACACTACATAACATTTCAAACACATACAGTAGCATGGAAAGCTCGTGAAATGTTTATTATCGATATATTCCTGAAGAAATTCAAAATTCCAYGAATGAACACCACCATCCATTTTCACATGCATAGGTTACGTTGTTGTAAAACATTGAGCAGAGCAGTAAAGCCAGAAATTTGATTTTTACACTCAAAAATAGCTGCTCTCACGTAACACTTGGCTTCAGATTCTTCTTAGTAATATCAACTCTCCATGCACCTCTGCTCTGATGCGTTGTATCATTGCCTAGATAGGAGGGTTGAGCCTGAGGACACCAGATAACAGATAACACACACTGTGCCAGAAAAGCCAATATTGAGGAAAGAGCTCCACAGAGCTGAGCAAGACCGGGAACAATGACAGCAAAGATGTGGGCAGCACTTTATGAAGGAGCAGCTACAGCACAGAGGTTGCTGGGGAAAGGAGATGCACACAAATCCCACTGCCAAAACTCTCACAAATATTGTCCTGAAGCAGACTGATAGGATTAGCTCGGTGCAGCAGGACGAAGGCCCCTGAATTAGGAGAGGCAGAGGGGAACACACACAGACATGCACACATGCATAGAGGCCAATAACATTTTGCAATGTCATGTTTAATGAGAAAGAAGCAGATCATACAGAGACAGGATTATATAGTACAGATTACAAATTGCCCGCAACCTGTGATTTGATGCAAGATGATTCACGTAGTAACTGATGTCGCGTCCCTATTGCRGCTCTGTGTTGATACTCAGACCTGACCATAGCAAGACACAGAGCACAGAAACAAAGCATAGGCTAGTTGGCTCCACAACCCTTTTTTATGCATCAGTAGCCACAGAAAGAGCCTACAAAGGGATCTAAAAATGGATGTCATACCAGATCCCTTTACATTGCCACAATGATACCTACAAGCCCCCAAGGAATTAGAAATGTAGACCATAGCATCRAGGACAGAGCACTTAGAATAATAAGAAGGCATTAGAAAAAGAAAATYGGGAAGAGTAATCTGAGGAGGATGTAAATGGATTTTTTTCAGAAGATCTGAGCATCTACAGGTGCATTTAATGGCAGCCCCAAATGTTCAACTCTTCCTAAACGCTGTGCCCTGGAGCCCAGCCGCATATCCGCATCCTGCTTGTCATCTCCTGGACATTCTTCTTTCAGCAGCAACTCTCGCTACATTTAGCACGGTCTACAGCTTCCAACCGGGTATCCCCGTCCCCATCTGGCACCACCATAGACATGTGAGCCCCCAGGAGCACGGGCAGCTCTAAAGCCGGTTCCAACTTCAGGGGCTCCTGCAGATCCCACGACGCTCTGCTGCGGGAAGGTGCTGAGGATGGGTCCAGGGAAGGTCACAACCACCGGCGGAGGGTAGATCACCACCCTGGAGTCGGGGCACTGCCGAACACAGGGCTCGTTGCAGCTGTCAGCAATGGGCTGTGGCACAGCCACCCCACACGGGGAAGCGCTGCCGTCAGTGCACGGGCTCAAAGAGTGCACCATTTTTCGGGGGTGGTTARTCTGAAGCACAAGGGAATAGTATAAAAATAAGGCACGAGTTCTTACAAGTTTCACAATCAAACATTATAATAAAAGACTACCAACAGGCTAAAGGGAAAGGCAGAATTCTCATAGCTCAGTTCCTAGAAGACACCTATAAACCTTGTATTGAACACAAGAACATCTGGAAATGAGTTTTCATGAAAAATTAATTGGAGCTCATCATCCAGATCTGAATTTACAAAAACCAATAGCTGAACAGTCACAAATTTATTAATTTACACCAAGAAAGCTTCAGACTGATATCAGAATATTTGCACAGGATTCACCTTGACTTAAAACTACAAAGAAAGACTTTGTTAGAAAGAGGAATTCAGATGAAACTTACCTACTTCACAAGAGAAATAAGACAAGAGAAATGATCGTACAAGATCTGATGTTGAGCCCTTTTATACTCGCCCTTAGACTGCCCAAAGCATGAATCACCTACGTGCATAACATCCTAATCAATTACTAAACACATTTCTTTCAAGACTTAACTTTGTTAATGAATGTCAATTGTTTTAAATAAATCACACTTTGTAATTATTAGTTTGTCCTTCCACCCCGTATGACCTGTACTTTACTGCCTTCTAGTCTCTGCTATTTCAAAACTTTATATAGAGGGGATACTCTGCCTCTGCATGTTGGAGAAAGAAAATGTTTATATGGTTTATGCTTGATGTCCTCCATGAATGGACTTGTTCCTGGGCAGGTGGTAAACAGCCATTTGCTTGGAAGAAAATGTACTTGACTCAGCCCAGGAAGAGTTGCAAAAGTGAGGGATAATCTGTGTTCTTGGCCTAGGGGTAGCCAGGTTCACRGTTCTGTGATGAAATTAGGCTAATACAAAGTCTGGTCAAAGCTCTGGCACACTGCAGAAATCCTGAATTTTATAGAGTTATATATCCAAATAAGTCAGTGCAGCTCTTCCAATTAGACATCAAGCGTGCATTTCTTTAAACATGCAGGCTTTAACAATAAAAAAGGAAAAAAGGGTAAGGCCATATTTTATATGAAATTAAATGTCCCATACTATGAAGCTATAAATCACAAGCTGATTAGGGGAATGGCAGAAAGACAATAAATAGGGTGTGGCTTAGGCAAGACCTTGTCAGGCATTTTTTCCAATGAGTCGCTTCTTCAATAAAAGGGCACCTAAAGCCATTATAATAATAACGCATATTGCACATATAGAACGACGAGTGGAAGATGCCTTTTGGAATCCCAATTGCTGATGAATTGCAACTGCCAGTGTGAGGTTATCATCCATGCTAAACAGCAGCATGAGGAGGAGGCTTTCTGACACTCMGCAGTAGTCAGCAGCAGATGCCAAGGATGGCGAYGGCATGTGCCATACAGACACTCCCACCAGGCCACAGGGGGTAGCAACTCGTCCCTTCTGATTTACGCTTCATTTTACTTATTTTGCTACTTCTGTAGTAATAGAGAGGACTTGTTTGGGCTGTTCTATTATAGTAAACCTCACCTCAAAGCCTTCGCCCTTTCTCCCAGCAGCAGCATGTTCTTGCAAGGAAAAGACTTTGTTTGGCGGAGTTATAGGTGGATGTGGTAACACTGCAGAACAAAGTTCCCCCCTTCCAAGGAATCTCAGGAAAACAYCTTGTATATCATCAGATTGGCAGCAAAATTACTTCGAAGGGCAGGACTAGATCTCATTGTATTATATGCTACTGTGGAGTAGGAACCTCAATCAAGATTTCCACAACAATGGGAAATGCTTTCCTACTTTAATTGGATACTGAGATTTATCATCATAGTGTCATAATGTTTGAGGATGACATAAGATATTTGTAATTCCTTTGGAAAATTGGCTCTGCCTTTTCTATAATTGAAGATAACCATGTGAATTGCAACATATATCTTTATCTCAGCTTAGATTGGGTAGCAATTTATCCCTAAAGTAGTTCCTCAAAAACATTGGAATTAAATATCTAATTACTATTTTCAAGTTAGCCAACTGAAGATAAAACTAAATGTTAAATCTTATTTTAGAAATGTATTAATAATTCTGTCTTGAAAAGTCAAGATCTTCAATCCAGTGTGAGAGGAATCCACACTGTTGGGACTTGTTTCCTTCTCTGCTGCAGACTGCTTGGGGTTAATGTCACTGCAGGGCCCATTTATCTGAACATAAAGGTTAACAACACTGACAGTAGGCATGCCAATGCTTTCTGAAAACATTTTCAAAGCACATCGTAAAAGCTCATTAATGCTCTACACAACTGATGTTGTCATACGTATTCTTTTTTTAACAAGTGTATTACAACTGCCAGCTCAAGCACTGCAGAGAAGACAAGGCAATAAAAGTGATGAGCCAACCGGTGAACCATAGCCAAAACTCAGCACCTAAAGAGTGCATCCATAAGGAAGTAATGCAACAAAACAGTGCGCTTGTCAGCTCAATTTGCTAGTTAAAACAAGTTCAAGAATCAAATTCCAGCACCTTAAAAACTRAAGATACTAAACACAAAAATCATCATCTTTGTATCCATCAGGGGACAGAAGAAACACCCGGAGCCACAGACAACCCATCAACACCTTCAAGCACTCAGAAAGTGCTGACAGGACTCATTTATTCTGTATTTAACTGAAATGTTAAGATCCTTCAGAAGACTTTAATAGCCCCCTATCTGTATGGACATGCAGGAAAGATGTATAAAACCTTAAAGGACCAAGTTAGAGCTCACCACAAGAGCAGGGAGCTCTCTGAAGATACCCATTTAATTATACTGTTCAAAAGGAGCAGAGAGATATCAAGAACCAAATCCATCTCYGAAACCAGTGAAACACCGCAACAAGTAGATTTATGAAGTTCAAAACTCAAAAAAATGTTTGTGGTTTAGTCTGCACACCACAGCAGGTGAGGCAGGAACCTTAGAAATAATTACATCAATTACATGTTGGCTTTGGCTAATAAGGACTTTGTGCCCAAAAAGGTGTCCTCTCCACCAGGCTGACTAGGAAWGTATATAAAAGCAATTTGAGGCTCAGAGTTTCATCCATTTCTCTTGGTTTCTCCTCCTCAAATCAGTTATGTGTGATCAGCTCAACTGCTTTATAGCTACCATACTACAGCTAAATAGACTGTAACCTTGAGAGGCTTAGCACATTTAATTTCATAACAAAGAATACAGGTGTGAGAAGCCACTGAGGTTTTTCCCACTTTGTCTTAAAATTAGCAATACCATAAAGGCTGTGAAGAGACAGCAGTTGCAGGGGGAGCTGAACTTATTTGTGACTATGAAAGTGTGAAACAAATAGTGTGTAATTTTTGGAAATAAAACCTACTGAAACCCTGGAATTACATTTATCTTAATTTGCTTTACTTCAGACAGCAGTTTTRCACTTTTTCTTTGCATTAAAAGATTGCATTTTTCTGTTGCGTTTCATGTTGTGTTTCTCTCAATGGAAAAAACTTTCTTATGGACAAGGCTTTAGATATCCCATCAGTAAAAGTCCAGAGCTATTCTACTTCTGAATGACCAGCCCTGCAACTTGATGCCCAGCTTATAGAAAAATAGGACAGGCTTGGAGGTGTTGTTGCAAACATCCCAAAGACAGCCTTGATGGCTGCTCTCCGCTACACAAAACAGCTCCAAAACTGTTGCCCTATACACTTAACCAAACCTATCACTTACCACTGGCCCAGCCTCAAACCACTCAGCACCACTACATTATTCTGCAGAGAATGACACACTTTCCCATAACTTAGCCTTCCATTAGGTGCTTTGAATTTTATAGATGTAAACACCTACAGAGACAACATGCTTTGAAGAAAGCCAGCACTGGGCTCAGCATCGCAGGAAGATTTGTAACTGCTTCCAGCAAATGGGAAATGGGGAATTTCCCTCCCAGACATGTCCTCCACTACGCAGTGCACCACTACAAGGGGCTCTCAATCTTATCAGCTGGTCCCGATACTTCTCATTGCTCCACACGATAGCTCATGCATTAACATTAAGCCATGAGCCATAAATTCACCAGGAAGGTTGAGAACCAAAGAAGAAATACCCATTTTTTTCCATTGCCAAGGATTATTACCCAGCAGTTGAGGCTCTCCATGCTGTGTTATGAGCTATGCAATGGAAAGGTGAGGAGCAATGATCTGCTACACTCTGGTACTACACCAAAGTAAATGCAGAGATGGAATTGCTAATAAAGGGTCCTACCTCTGAGCATTACCTCTGAGATAAACTTAGTTAATTGGACATTGCGTTATCTGCATGCCCGCTGCGAAAAATATTTTCCCTTGAAGCACATGGCATTGGCTATTTCTTAACATGCAATATCAAGATGAAGCACTGGCCTTAGTGCCTGTATCCAGCATTTTGTCCCAAAACAAGGGGTTGCAACAAGAGTCAGTATTCAGGATTATAACTATATTCCCCTTTATAATAGACAAACTTGCATTATATTTACTAGTTATGTAAAATCAGGGAGCTAAACCACTAAAGTCAGCTGGCCTCTTTCTAAAGAGATATTCTGAGCTGGAAAAAGGAAAAAAGARCAAGAACATTGAACTTTATTGAACCACTGTCATGACTTGTGGCATGACCCATCTCACAGCCTCTTCTTAACCCACACCTCAGCTTCGCTCTACTGATAAATTAAAATGGTCCTTCCAGGTACCACGCATGTTTATCCATACGTAAAACAAGAATAGCACTGACAGAGGCTATTAAATGGCATCTTCATAACAGGACCTCTTAAAACTCCTTACAAATGCTCATTAATGTTTTACATGAGCAAAGCTCTTCAAGCTGGACTCCATCATAATGAACGCCAGCACACATCCAATTTAAAGGATGCGTCTCAAGACGTCAAAGGCTACTAATTACATCACGTGTAGGGAGCAGTTTACYTTCTGAAGGACAAGCACAAGGCACGCGTACAGGCAGCATCCGCGCAGGCGCAGCCGAGGTCTAGGTGCAAACCAGAAGATGTTGGGATGGTCACAGAGTAAGATAATGGGGTCATTAGAAAAGCACTCCCTCCTTTGCTGTCACTGGGATGCCATAATCCAGTCCAACCTGGTAATTCCTTGTTTCTCACCCAAGGAACCCACACCAGATGTCACAAGCACAATTGCTAATCAAGTCTGATCAAATCAGAGTATCTGTAGGACTACAGCTGCCTGTATAAAGCACTGCCCCCATAGCCAGCTTCTAAATCCTTGGCACAGTTATGATTCCTTGCAAGTTTAGCTGTGCCAGCTTCCAAGCAGATTTCAATTTGTCACAGGACAAGCCCTGGACACAGCCCTGAGAGTTTTATGCCCCACTGAAGGGCAGTATCAACTTGCCTGCACACCTTCCACTGGCCTTGTTTCCAGCCATAAACAGCAACCAAATGCAAAGCCTAATAAAATCAGGGAACGACTCTTATTAAGTTTGAAGAGCACTAGATCAGCCATACAAGGAGTAGCTGAGTGCCAAGCTTTGGGTACATCTCTCCTAGCCTCGCTTTGCAAAGCCAGATCCCTCCTCAATGCCCCCAGCTGCCTACACACATTTAAATGAACAAAAAAGAAAATGGAATAAGGATGATCATTGCCTGCTCCCCCCTGCTGCTTCCTGATTGTCAATCTGCTGAAAGAAGCTTTACGAGGAGAGGGATAGATTTCTTTACATAACTAATGAGGTCAATGGAACAAAAGGCAGCTTTTACTTCTCCCATAAAGATTTAAAATGGAAAGAACACGCAGGGTGTGAGGTGCATTTCATGGTATTTGGGGATAACAATATAATAATAATCACAAGTGAGTAAAATAATTACAGCCAATGAAAAAGTTGCATATGAACAAGTTCTCTCCTGTATCTAATTAGGATTTGATACACGGTGGCTCAGGTTTTCCATGCAATCTAAAAGACCATATAAAAACACGCATTTCCAAGCTTTCAATCCAGTTCTTACTCTCCGCCGTGAGCTGGTAAGTTATTTGCGTATTTCTATTTCTAACTAGCAAAATATTCTTTTGTTGGTACTTTGAACTTGAATATAGATCCTGCAGAAGTACTCTGACACTGTGAATTAAGGGGGTTGTTTCTTTTAAAGGATCTTTCTTGGGTTTGGTTTTGTTTTTTTTTTTTTTTTACAGGCATAGACAGATACAGGCTTTTAAAGTTGAGCCTGAGATTTACAGAACCTCACTCAATTTAGGATGTGATGTTTCCACTTTGATCTGGCTATTTAGGTACCCATATCTTTATTTTGCTTTGAAAAAACTGAGTTCTAGATTTCTCCTGTATTAGAAGCCACTTATTTTAGTAGTTTAAGTAACCATTTCTGTTGGCATCTGACCTTTACCGTCCTAATCAGAGACTGATGTGGATTACTTCTATTATACCACAGAGGCTAATTTTTATCTGGTATAACTGAAGGAAAGTTTGGCTTCTGCATATTTGAGACGCCTTCTATACACTTTTGGGGGATTCTTCTTTACAAGAACTAATATTACCTTCCCACTTTCAAAACATAGCAAGAAAACCCTGGTCCAGTCCTGCCTGGCATTTCTCTTGTGTCTGCAGTTAATTGGCAGCTGACATCTTTGTAAACAAATCATGTTGATCTACAGTAGCTGGGATGTGACCCTTAAGAGCTTGTTCTTAGAGTAGTCCTGTACATCTGCAAAAGCAACTGCCACCAGATTGCAAAGTAGAGACGCCCAAGTGCCGCTTGCTAATGCTGAGCAAAGCTGATTTGCAGTCGGATTTTACATTTTAATTAGGAAATCCAAGGTCTCAGCACTTCTCCATGCTCAATCACATCTTTGGAATGGACACCTCATGTCTTCCAAGTGTGGCAAAGACTGCTCTGACATCCCACAGCTAGGCAATGCCTCTTTCCAGCAGCTGGGACAGACCCTGCAACCTCCCGCGCACCTCCATGCCAGGAGCAGTACGGGGTGTTCCACAGGCTAATTCAGGCAGCTGAGGTACGGATGTGAGCAGACACCTCCTGTGATTCTTGCAGCCCTTTGGTCCCCAGCTTCTGCTGGAGCAAACTCAGGAGAGAAAGAGCAAGAGACAGCAGAGTACAGAGTCACCAGTAAAGCAACTGCACAGCCGCATCCGGAGATGCGGAGAGTTACATTTGACTTTTTCTACTCATATGGGACACTGGCAGCTTGAGCCAGACTTTCAAAAGTCACTCTGTCCTTGATGAATATTAGGTTTTTAAGAATAGAGCTCTGCCACATCACCCTGCCAATTACAGAGATAACAATCCTCTGTTCTGCAATTTAAATTAGCATAAAGAAGGGCAATACTTTCTTTTGCTTTACCTAGTGCCAGCAGAAGGTAATTCCAGTTTCAACTGAAGCGTCTGGAAAGCAAATAAATGATAGCCCTTGCCACAAACCTCAGCACTAATCACAGATATGCCATTGCCTCACTAGCTGAAGCATGCAGGTCACTTCGCAGCTATGCCTGAAACTCCCCTTCTCCCGGGATAATAGCTACCTGCCTCACATGACATCTGAAGCTATGAAAGACATCGTTAGTTAAATGCAATGCTGTGCAGTTCCTGCTACAGAGAGGAGGGCTAAGAGAGCAACAAGCTCAAACAGCGGAAAGGCAACTTGTCAGGTACAAGCAGTGATCTGCAGGAAATACGTTTCTCTTTCTTCCCAACTTTGTTTTTTAGGTTCATCTTCATCCCCCAAAAAATGGCTTATTATGGGTACCAATACAAGCAGCAGTGCTACATTCCAGGCGGAGTGAAGCATGCCACGCCGGTCTTCACGCAGTGCCACAACCCCAGCGCGGTGAAGTGCGTGTCACGCACGCCGTGTGCTTCCAAAAAGCTGTACGCGGTGAGGAAGACCATGCAGAGCAGCCCCAGGTGCTCCGCACCACGTTCTCCACAGTGTGTTGAGACGCACGTTGTGGAAAACCACTCTTCCTCCTGTAGCCGCACGTCTCCTGATCCGTGCACCACGGTGTTCCTTCAGCCCCACATGCAGGGCAGGGAACATCTCTGCGTGCCMCACTGTGGACAGCCAGACATTATGGGATGCCCTCAGATATGCGCTCCAGCTCACATGTACAAACACAGCTCRTATCCTTATTCATACCAGTGGTCCAAGAGCTACCAGTACAACTGTGGGCAACAATAAGGCCCATGGAGGTGCCCACAGAACAACCWGGCAATGAAAAGCAAGATGCACACCCGTAGCTGAGTTCACAGGCACAGCTTTCAGAAGCACGACCCTTCTCCTGCTGCAATCACTGGGGCTTGTGGACAACCTGACACCTTTACAAACCAGCCCTTATTTAATGCTCTCCATGTTATACTYTGCATTAGATTTAGAGGTCTCATAGCTTCATACCTACAGTCTCCTATCATCTACAGCAGGCTCGGATCTTGACTGCATGAAGACAGTTTTTCCATGACTGCCAGTGTAAAGGATATGTGAGTTTTACCATGGGTATAATCACTCACATGGATGACATTGCATTGTCAAAGTGGCCTCAGCTAGCCCAGTTCCAACAAAAACTAGGTCCTTCCATGCTAATACTGCTAAGAATACACATTTCTTTCTGCTTTCAACTTTGTTCCAGAGGAGATTTTGTRAAGAAACTGGTTTTTAATTCTGTGTTTTGTTCTATATGCAACCGACAGAAATAAGACAAGTAAATGTAAAATGGTGGAAAACAGCCCTTGACTTTCAAGTCAAGGGGGTCTACTGCGTGAAGCAACTCACTCTGGAAGCACTTACTACTTAAATATCCACCTCCGATGTACCAGCTGGAAGCCAGAGAGTACTTTGCATTACTTTATTCTCTATGGTATATAAGCAACATCTCACATAATAAAGCCTCTACTGCATCAAACTACCTGCTTTCTATTTTGTTTTTTTTTCCCTCCATCCCTATTCACACTTGACTGGGAGCTGAAAATCCCCAGTTGTGCAGCAGCCATGGAGAGACAAGCAATGCTTCCACCTGTGCTGGTAACAAAYACTCAGCTCCCCACAGTGGAGCTCAAAACAACTTACAGAAAAGCTGAGACAGCTATAAAATGACTAACACAGTGAATCARTAAGCTACCAGCAAACACTGGAATTGTCAGGGCAGTGCCCTAACCCCTAGACCACACTGCTGTATGCGGTGGGACATTAAGCTGTTCACAAATTGAGGTGTGATGACCCCATCCACCAATAAATCCCAATTAAATTTACCCCAAATCATTCCTTGTGCATTTGTAAACTGTACCCCAGCAATCTCTTGTGCTCCATCATGTGGCCAAAGGATTCAGGGAGCACGAGGGAGCCACAGCAAGGCGAGCCCCAGGCGGGCACGCGCTCCTTCACAGCACAGCAGCCGAGGGCTCAGCACAAAACTCCCAAGCTATCAGTGCCACAAACACCCAGCCATTCAGAGTAAAGCATCAGTATCGGAACAAGGCATAGCAGAAATTGTTAGATTTGCAGTGATTTTTTTTTTTTTTCCTATCAGCTATGACATGCATTGAAATTGATACTCCCAAATATGTCACTTGTGACAAGGTCAGGCAGGCTACAGGACTCCAAATTCAGTTTGATTCGCACAGCAAGGAAGCATCTTCTAAAAGAACAAAAGGTTTGAAGCCAAAAATAAAGCAAGTAGACTGTCTTGGAGCCAAAAAAAAAAAAAAAAAAATCAGAGACAGCAGCTCTGAAGTGGCACAACATCCCTGGAGTCAGCAGAGGTGAGGATGACTTACACCTGCTCCAGATCTGCCTACTAGGAGAGGAGCAATAAAGTTGTGCTCTCCACCAAGCAGCCAAAGGGCACGCCTCTAATGTGGTCGCGTTCAAAGGAGGGCGAAGCTGTTTGGCGATACCCAGCGAGGGGAGCGCTCCCCCATTCCCTCTCCCGGCTGCTACGCTACAGCCTGTGAATGCTGCACATCAGCAGGCTGAGGTTACAGCAGCAACACAAACAAAGGAGCCTTTCTGCATTTCCCTTCATGGTTTTTCGTGCATACCTTCATGCTACACCCAGGCTTTAAGAGGTCCTAGGTAGTCAGAGGTTTCAGKACTGTGTGTTCATCTGGGGAACTTCCCTGTTTAAGAGCTCATTGCCTCAGTTCATCATGTCCTCTACATCACTTGCCTGCAGACACTKCCCATTTGCCCAACTCTGCTGAGGTCCACCACTTCTGGACAATAGTACTGCAACGAAAATGCATGTGRCTTGTATTTAAACTCATCTGTGCAATACAGCTGCCTGGTCTTTCAACAAGCTGGGCAGCAACTGACACATTTTTATTATTCCTAATTAAAAACAAAAAGGGTGAGAAATTAGGAAGGCATTTAAAGTGTCTCTGTCACTCAGAAACCTCTATCACACTTTCAAAACTGTCTACAGAGGCAGACAGATGCATCAATGTGGTTAAATTCAAAATGCCATGCAGTCAAGTTAGCCCAGCCCAGGGAGACAGAGAACATTAGGTCAGAGCTACACTGYAAGCGCCACAGCCCACCGGTCCAGCAGCCAGGCCAGCCTGCCCCAAGGAGCTCAGCCTGCTCTGCACCAGCCACCCAGCCCTGCCCTCGGATGCTTGTAGGCTGAAAGYAAACAGCATCAGTCAACACAAAATTTGCCCTTGACGATGACACACGAGGTCATCTATAACTAAAGATTTTAGAATTAAAATAATATTTCAAAATGAGAGTGCTTTCACCAGTAGCTGATAACCAGTAGTTTTAACTCATCAGCATCACAAAGAATAATTCAAATGAAAACTCCAATAAAAATATTGTGAAAGTAATTAAGACCAAGATCTTTCCGGTTTCAGGTGGGAGAGCTTAGGAACACATTAGAAACCTTTGTCCTTTGATATAAGTCTTACTCAGTGTACTTGCCCACACCCACTGTCCCACAGGAGGAGGGAGCCACCTGAGAACTCCAGGGCTCCTCAGAGGACACAGCAAGTTCTCAACAAGAGTCAGCAGGACCTCAAGTATTTGCAGTCTGAAGCTGACTTCACAGGGTGAATTTGTTCTCTCCTGATCAGCTTTGGCTTACCACATMCCTACAGATCAAAACCTAGCAGAAAGAGCAAGAGAAAGGCTGCAAAGAGAAGGACAGAAGGGTGATTTAGTGAACAGTGGCATCATCTCTACCAGGTAAGAGCTGAAGCCACCAGGAGCATTTCACAGCTGGGGATTTGCTCTGTAGTCCCTGATTTCTGGTGCAATTCAAAAGCATTGTAGTTGGTGGTTTTACCCCCATACCATAAAAAACATCCTGCCTCCAACATCAGCAGTAAAGCATCCAAAGCCAATTCTAGCACACAGCAGCCAACAATTCATAGGAGAGTAGACCCACAGGCTCTGCTTCCAGCCCAGATGTGATAGAAAGCGCTTTCCATGCATGACCAAAACCATCCACTGCATCAGAAGGATCAGAGGAGACATCCATAGGCAGTTCCCTTCATGTCCCCCAGAGCTGCATTCCCTGACCCCAGGCCAGCACCAGCTTTGCAGCCCATCTGCTCTCATCATTGCCAGCACCTGACCAAAATCAGCCAGCACCTGCTGCTCAAAGCCTTTCATTTACTACTGTTTCACATGTGGCATTCAGAGTTTATTACTACTTTTCAAACTTTTTTTTTATGTTATACTTGGAGCCAACTTTGTGTTAGCTAACCTTACAAAGCACAGTAGCTGCATTTATTTCAGTGCATTATCAGGCTGTTCATTATTTTAAAAGCCCATCTTGCTGCAGACAGTAATTTACACTGGAACATCTCCTTGACATGCTCACAGCTGTCACCTGGTGGAGGTGTATCTGTACTTCAGCCACTTGCACTAGAAATAAGGCTTAGGGTTTCCAACAGCCCAGAGAACATCCCAGCTATCCCAACACATCTGCAATCASAGCCTAGTTAATGCAGTTTAGCTCTGCCCTCCTCTGGGCACTACCAGCTCACACAGTTCCTGKTTTTTACAGGATCTCCAACAGCAATGAAGTCATCAGCTGCTCTCTCGCAATTAGCCAAGCTGCATTTTCTTCTGAAGCACATACAGCAGCTTCTTCCTTCCTCAAAATGGGCCAGGCCAAGGACACGCTTCAGTACTCACAGCCCAGAACTGAGCAGCTTCCCAGCAGAGGACCAATGGTGCACAGCTGCTCRGCACCCAAAATTGGGGTGATAGAGGAGAACAAGCAAAAGGGTTAAGATGTTGTTCTCCAAAATGTTAGGGAGGTGCTTTGATGCCACAGAGGAGTTGAAAAACAGGTAGAATCCTCTCAGACTTTCTCCCTGCAGTCTATAGCTAAGGCATCAGACAGGATCCTGCAAGCCAAGACTTTAATTCTTTGAGAAACCACAGAAACAGCCAATAGAGAAAAACAAGAGCTAGAGCAGACCCAAGACTATTCCAGCTAGAGATAGCAGCAGTGAAGCACAGTCCTCCATAATAGCACACAAGTTAAAACCATCTGAAACCATTTTTCACCCCAGCTCTTGATATGGGAATTAAGTACCTGTGGTGGTCTCACAGCAGGGCTGCAGAGCAGAGCTGGCTACAGACTTGCAGGCTCTTCTTCACTCATAACTGTTTTGCTTGGAGAAGTCTCCCCCTTGTTAAGAAAAGCAAGCCTGGGTGGCTTTCAGCAGAGAAGCAGCTTGCAGATAAATAAACTGATACAAACATGAAGTCCTTTCTGGAAAAGGAGTCAAAGCAGAGCTTTCGCCACCATTCAGCCAGTACAATTGCCAGCACTCTCTCAATCCATTACAGAGAGGAACAGAGAAGAGCTTTCTGCTGTATTCAGAGCATGTTTTCCTGTTCCTAAGCTTCAGATAGCTCTGCCAGCTTCATAACACTAGCTCAAATAAAACACCTTACTGGTAACTAGCCCCTACACCAATAACTCCCTCAAAAGACATCCTGCATCAGGAAAAAGCAAAGGCTTAAGGGGGCACAGTTATATTTAGCGAGTGCCTGGCTCATTGGCTAACAAGCATGGGGCAGCTGAGGGCAATCTTGCTCCGAGCAGACATGAAGGGGACATGGGTTGGGGCAGCAGCTGGTTTTCATGTGTCAGTTTGTAGGTGGGGAGTGCTGGAGCACCATCATTTGTTACTGTTGGATTTAGTTCTTAAGGGGCTTTTCTTTCATGGACAGATACTCTATGTAGGTTTTCCTTTTGGTTGTTGAAGTAAGACTTGTAATCTGGCCTTAGTAGCTTATTGAGCACATTGGATAGTATTGAAACAGGCCCTGTCAAATCTTTGATCTACTGGTTTCTCTCTAGCATAGAAACCTGTTCACAGCTCCCACTGCTTCAGAAGCTCTTTACAAATCTAAAACCACATCTTAATAGGGGGCTTTTTTCTGCTTAAAACTTTTAGAAAATCAGAGCATCCTAGAAGCTGAGTTAACTCTAGGCTTTGGGTTTTTTCCTGTTGTGATCTATATGCTAAAAAAGGCAGGTGTTTTTGAGCGGGGCTCCTGTCCTTTGAAAAACATTTATTGGTTTTTCTAGGTTTGGGAGAAATGGTAAAAGCTGGCTGAGAATAGCTTTTAGGGAAAGTCTCTTCATGTGTTCATGTAACTCTCTTAAATTCCTAATCACTCTAACAGGTGTGGGAACTTCTTAACTCTGTGGGACTGCAGAGGTCCTGCTTTTTCAGAGAAGTGATAGTCTTGGAAGCAAAAAGAATGAGCTAGATGGTCCTAGAGCACCATCCTGTGGCAGTGCAGGTGCTGAGCTGGAGGAATGTGCTCCCTCCTGACTCACCACCCCTCGTTCCCGGTAGAACTGCAAGTGCTTGTTGTAATTAGCTGATGCATAACCAGAGCTCAGCTGATCCCCAGCCCGGATACTGCTGCGGATGCAAACCAGGAGTGAGACAGGCAAATGAGCTATTTGCACAACATTTGTGGAAGGTCTGGTGTTCTCCAGGGACTTCTGTAGGGCTCAGCCCCTGACTTGTACCAGTAAAAGAGGCAATGTTTCACCTGCAGCTTTGTAATTTTTTTTTTTGTTCTTTACTTTGAAGGGAGAGTCTGAGGTGTTGCACAAGGTGATTTTGGCAGGTAAAGAATGAATGTGGGTGTGGGAAGGCAAAGCAGCACAGGAATGGTGTGCCTTGCTGTTGAAATTGCAAGTTGCTGCACTGATGACAAACTTCTGGCTGTAAAGTCAGTGATAAAGTGATGCAACACTGGCTAGCAGTGGAGATGTAGAAAAGCAGGTATATGATGCTAGAGACTCCTGTGTGGTGGTACTGGCTTGCCCATGACTAAGCGAAGTGTAGAGAAATGGGCCAGCTTTAAAAGGAAAAAAAAAAAGTGGTAAACCTGGTAAATKTTAATATCAGATTACTGTGAGAAACAAAGGGTTTCAGCTGCAAAGGCCAAATTCTAAATCTTCCTTGGCTGTGGATGTCACAGACCTTGCAAGATCCCTGATCCAAATGTACCAACTCCTTTCCRCTCCTGAGGGACTTGCTATTTGACTTGAGTTTCTGGGAGGTTATACGTGGCTGTCCATACTATCAGTTTATGCATGTGCCTTTCTTATCATTGCCCTGCTCATATCCTATGGCGATGTTACCAGCAGCTGGAGGCTTTGAAAGGAGAAAATCCTGTTTTGTTGCTGCATGCTCAGTAAATGCCCAAATGGTGCCATGAGCTGGGGTCATTGGAAGGGGTCCCCTGTGTTGGTGGCATTCCTTACTCCAACCGTCCTCACCTTACTGTAGACCAGCTAATCTTGATTTAGTCTAAAAGCTGTCTTGTGAAGCCTGTGGGGAGTTCCCAGGCAAATAAATTAACAGTCGGATATGACCCCTGATGATAATGAATGGAGCAATTAAGACTTTCCATTTGATGACTGTAATTTTAATGGGCTGGTGCAAACCAGCTGAATAATATGGGAAGGAAGCTGCATCAGTGTCATAGGTAAAAACTGGGCAGATGACCCACTAAACAGCTGGGTGGATCATAAAAATAGGAAGCTATGCAGTTAAACTTGCCAGGTGATGAGCAGCTCCAACTGTATTCCCAAGGAGTTTGTCCTGCGCACCGCTCTTGTCACCATCGATCCGTACTGGACACGAAAATGAGGTTGGCCATGACGCATTTTGAGTGCTGCTGATGCCTAGGTGACAAACGATGTGTTCTTCAAGCAAGCTCTCCTGGCATCTCAGAAATGTTCCTATTCCCTGTTGGAGAGGAGCGGATGAGAAAAATGCCCACTGCTGAAGAGGTTCTGCTGTGGAATGAGATGCTGAGGCAGTGGCCGTCACCTTACCACCACCCCAGTCTTCTCTGTAACCCAGTCCCATGAGGTGCTGTGCATGGGCTCTGGAAAACTCCTGCATGTGAAGCTAAAAGGCTTGGTGCAAAATAGGATAAAATAAAGACTTGCTCCAATATCTAGTGCTGTAGATAGTGAAACAAGACAAAAACACATGGGTTTCTTGCCCCCCTTTGCAGTGGATGCTGTTCCCTTTCAGAAGATCTTGAAATGTTGAGTTAATGAGGGCACGATCTGCCTGCTTGGGTTTACTGTGGGACAGCAGAATTACCTTCTATGAGGAGAGCTTGCTGCGTAAATAAGCTGTGAACAAATGAAAGGCCTGGCTCTTCTCACACTGCCACAACCCAGGAATAGCTTCATTAAAGCCAAAGGACTTTAAAATATTGCTTGCACCCAATGCCGGTGGGTTGGACAGCAGGCAGATGCCAGATGCTTCCCATGAACGTCCTGTCACATGTCCCATTTCCAAAAACAGGGATGTGTCTGAGCCACATCCCTGAGCTGAATGAATTAGTCATCTCCAGCCTGAATGTCCCGTAATTGCCTGGCAAACCACATTTTCCCTTATCAGGGCAGGAAGTCTGGCTTGAGAGGTGATGTCTCCGGGTTCAGTCACCCCGCAGGACTCTGGGGTGGGTGCGGGCTGGTGGTCCCTTCTGTATCTCRTTCCTCATCTGTAAACAGGAGGAAATGGTCTTCTCCCACCTAACGAGGTGGCCATGGTCTTGGGACTCTCTCTCTCTGGTCACCATCTAACATGKGGGAAGTCCAATACCAGAGATAATGGGCTCATTTGACTGGAACTGGAATTATACAAACAATATGGGCCAAACACTGACGTTTGAAGGAAGGCAGTGGCTTTTTACTGTGGGGTTTAGGTTGCTTTATGCCCCGTCTCTGCTGGGTGCTGTGCGTGTGCAGGCAAACCAAGAACGAGCTTTCAGAAACCGGGTGCTTCCCGTGACGCAGGCTCTCGTGCAGGATGCGCCATTGCTTTCCTCGTCACTCTCCGCCGGGAAGCTCGTGCCTGGGTCCATCTCACCCCATGGCTGCCGGCACCAAAGCCGTGGAGGGGAAGGGCAACCATGGTGTCAGGGGGCACCGTGCCCGCAGCACCGCGGTGCCTTTCATCACATTCCCTTCGTGCTCCAATCTTTGCTGTCATTACAAAATCTCTCAGTGATGAGACTGTGGGTGTGATAAGAGATCTGCATATCTAATGTAACAGGGCTGTTGCTCAATTTTGACTTATCCTCCTTTTTGTTTTATCTGCCTGTTGCTATCTTACTTGGTGAGACTTCTCTCTAGGTTGAGGTATGCCAGAGAAAACAATAAAGAGCTATGTATAATTTTTTTTCAAAGTGTTCTTACACTTTTTCAGAAATGTTAGACATTTCAGTTATTTAAAAGTAATCATTTCTGTTTGCCTACGCTGCCATTTCTTACCACATTCAGCAAGCATTGGCTGAAAAATGTGAAATAACTGAAAAAATATTTTCCCTCTTTTGTTTGGTAGAGCATTTACCCTGTGATCTAAGTTTCACACAGGTATGAGGCAAAGTACACCACTTCCATACATAACCTAGAGAGCTAAAAACCATTTGAGGCGATCAGCTTTTTGGTGTCCAGCAGACTCCATGCGCAGTGTAGCATCCAAGCACGCCCACCATCAAATTTTGTCAGATATTAAATTGAACAGTTGGAAACATTTTGATCTCAAGGACATTTATTTGATGTAACCTCTGTGATATGCTGTGATTTAAAGCCAGACAAAGTTGTGTTAGCATGAGCTTTGCTTCACGCCATTGCAAAGCTGCAGTGCTGGGCAGGCGTTGCTGCTACCGGTAGGGCAGGCCCAAGTCATCCTATTTCATACCTCCCGAATTCCCATTGTAGCACCAATAATTTCCCAATGAGCTCTGGAAGAATGAGGAACCAAGAAGGGGGAAAGAAGAAAATCGAAAACAGGGTGTGCCCATAGCTTTAATGTATGTGGCAAACAGCAAGGACCAGATAAAAGTGAAACCAGGAAAGGAACCCACAGCTGGACAACTGACTGTTCAACTGCCAAAGCCATTATATATTAATTATGGGGGAAAGTTTTTCATGTTGGGGTACACACACCTCATCATCACTGTGTCCACATTCCTTGGCAGAGAGATACAAATCATGTTGAAATTACGAGAAATACTCACAGAAAGAGCCCTAGCCAAGACCATAGATGGTTAAGTATCGTAATAAGGGCAAAAGGGCAATTTCTCAGTGGGCATACCTGGGGGAAGAGCTGGCACAGAGGAGAGGAAAGGATTGAAAGCTTTGATCCCCAAATTACAAGCAGAACCCAAGGGGTGGAGGCAGAAACACTTCCAGATTAAAAATAATCCTTCGCTTCCAGTTCCTGCACCCGTCTGACACCAAGGATTAAATGGGTAGAGAGGCAGGCTGTGCCTCGTCTGAAGAGATGGGGAGTGAGGAAACAGGGGGGGAAAGGAAGCGATACTGTGGGAAGAAGAAAAGCGATTTCTGCTCATTAGAGGTGGATCCATGTCCTCAGGACGAGGGTGCTGACTGTGCCAGAGCAGGGGCCACCACCCCGAACACAGCATGGCATCAATACTGGCCACTGCCAGGGACCATCAGCCATTGATGACGTACGTTGAACCTGCGGTCTGGGTGTCTGTCATACCCAGCAGCAAGTCTTGCATCATCAAGTCGTCTGGCAGCACGGGCAGGCTGCCTGTCGGGGGAGAGTGGGTAGGTCTTGCTTTGGTGGCAGTGAGCTGACAAAGAAATAAAGCTGTTCTGAATATTCTTCATGAACTGCCCTTCTCGAGGACCACTGAGCCCAGTCCCCAAAGGCTCAGAGCAGATGGGGGCACAAGGGAGACGTCATGGTCCCGTAGCCCTGAGAGTTGCCCAGGGTGTGCCCAGCTCTGTGTCCACCTTGCTGGCACGAGTGTCCCACGGCGCCTCGGTGTATGTCACATGGGGATGCTGGATATCGCAGGTATTTTGCGCATTAGGCCATTTTATTAAATGTTTTGCCATGTTAACCTGCTGAGGGAGAAACTGAAGTCTTAGGGAGAGACGGCTTACATCAAGGAACAGAAGATGATCCTCCATCCCACCAGCCACGTTGCCTTTACGTCCCCATCCTTACCCACCAGCCTGCAATGTGCAAAAACCACAGCTGGAATAGAGAATTAAACAGAAAATAATCTGAGGGCCTCAGAAACTGGCTAGATCTCCAGTGTGCTTTAGTCACACCGACATCCAGCCCATCTGCTACCCGTCATCCAGCAGAAGCGTGGCCCTCTCCTACAATCAGGACGGATGTGAGGATCACACCTCTTTCATAACCCATGCAGAGGATATAATCAGGAGGTATCGAGCAAACGCATCATGAGAACACGTATGCCTCTGTGGCAATTATACTCCACCCTACTGATACAGCTTTGGTAGCTACAAACTGTGCTCCACAGTGAACAAAAATATTCAGTGCACACAGTGTTCTCTGGGGGGTCTCTGCATTAAATTGCCTAAAGAAAAGAGAGCTCGGACCCCCAAATGCTGGGGAGCTCTGCCTYTGCAATGTGATTTTCCTGTATTAAGGAGGGCTTTATCTGGGGATGAGGCATTAGGCTGAGATTTTAAAGCTCTGGTTTAAGCCCCAGGTTTGAGACTTATCCTCATCACTCCCCCCTGTGCATAAAATGGGGACATAATTCTGCTTTCTCTGATTTCCAGTCTTTGGTACCGAAAATCCCATTTATATGTCTGGGAAAAGGGACCTTCTGTAGTGGGAAGGAGCTGTTYGTTGGAAGCAAAACACTTTTATAATTAACAGATGAAAGACCTCAGTTAACTCAGCCAGGACTGAGACTAGCTRTAAAGCTAATTTCAGTTAATGTGAGTGTTTAACTTTGCTTTTGAAATGCAGGAATATGGTGCCAAATTCTGATTTTCTTGTTGTCTCTTAACAGTTTACAAATACTACTGTTTTGCTGCTTGCAGTGAGTCCTTTAACAAAGTGACAGCATGTGCCAGCACCTCCGTGTTGCTCTGACCTACCCAGCCAAGCTAACAAGCCTCATTTAGAGCAACCAAATCAAGCTTTGTTATGCCCCACTCCCCAGCACACGTACCTAAAATCCCAGGACTCACCTTTTATGTGCCAGAACATGCTAAACCTCTTACTACTGCATCCTGACTGCCCTTGATCTTAATAGCAGAGATAAACAAGCTGTTCTAGATATGCTAAGTATATGCTACAACCACAGCCTTTAATTTGGTTTTCAGACAAACAGTGAATCCTTTGACATCTATCTTCCCTGCCCTACTTACCTCCCCGGCCCAGGCACACCACAGAGGGGCTTTGACATCACCTGTGATTGTGTCTCCATCACATTAGGAGTTGTATGGTCTCAGCTGTGTGTTTCTAGATGTAAACATAGMAGTTGTATTGTAGGAAATACTGCACCAAACCTCAGTGAAAGACCAGGCGGGAAGGGGAGGTGATTTTTATTTTATTTAACTTAATTTGGCTCTACCCGCTTGGATTTTCATCCACATACTCTCAAGCAGCCGGATGTGTATGAGTACCTTGTGCAGGACCACTTGGGAGCAACACAAGGGACACCAGGTACTGAGGTGCTGCATCTGCTGGGCTCCTCTTGACTGGCAGCAATGAACTGTGTTTTGGGCAAGCCTTTTATAAAAATCAATAATTATAGGGCGATATTTTGCCTCAGTCACCCTCCTTGATTCCTGGACAAGGTTGCAGCCTGCTGTCCAATTTCTGTATTTTACAYGTCATACAGTTACCATCTGTCTCCTTGTTGGGATAAAAGAAAGAGCAAACACAGTAGTGGTATGAATAGGCAAGAGTTCTTGTTTTTCACCCAGGATATGGCTTTGCRAATTGCATGTTTTACAATTGTTTGAAAGCTTAGGCTGGATGATATAAAATTCTAAAGGTTTTTCTAATAGACAATGGAAATATCTTTTGGGGCCTCTTGCAGGCRAAACCCTGAAGCTGTCCCATGAAATCCCTTTCAGATGAGAGCCTTCAACAGAGCACTTCATGCTGGGGAGAGGGTCCCTTGACCTCCGCCACCAATGGCGATGCCTCCTTCCTCCCAGGAGGGTGGCCATGCAGCAGGGAGTTGGGCAAGGCTGACGGGCACTGCTGACGGAGCATCATCTGAGAGGCGCGAGTGCGAAGATGAGATAAGGCTGAGAAGGTCTCATGCTCCGGGGCAGGAAACGCACACGGGCAAAGCAAGGAAGGAGGCACTTAGCAGAGATTACGGGTGGCACAGCCTACGGCTCTCTGTCACGAAGCGTGGCTCTGAAATAATAAGGCAAGCTACAGTTGCCTCAATCAGCTATATCTGAGTGAAAGATCCTTCCAGCACTGCCACTTAAAAGCTTGCCTGGAGCTGGAGGGTTTTATTGGAAGAACTTGCTGCTGCTGTTTGTAATAATTCCAGTTTGGCAGAAGAAAGACATGAAAAGTGTGAGCAAACTGTATATCCAGAGTGAATTCCCCTGTGGYCCTTAGAGTTAAGGGATGACGTGCTACAAGAAGAGAACGGCAAAGATGACCCCTTTTATCTCTTAACCCATGAGTAAATGTAGCAAAATACTGAGTGCAGCCTGCAATAAATGATAGTCTCAGCAAGAGGGGCTTTCCCTATTCTTATGTGCTCCTGAGAGGTTTAAAGAGAGTCTGTTGCATATTTATCTGCCCACTGGATATAAAACTCCCACTATTGCCCTCATTTTTTTTTCAAAACTGCTCCTTTTCTGTCATGTTGACTCTGCCTATAACAATGCAGTCAACGCCCAGAGCATCCGAGCACCTCTTACTGMTATTATGCATATAACTACCAGTGAACATAGGAATGAAATAGCTTTTGGACTTTCTTTAAAGCTAAAATTACGTAAGCAGGCTGGCCATGTCCCCTGGCTATGTCAGGCACAGTCTAAGCAAAAACACTGGGAAGTACCAATGAAGTTATGACAGTCCACCACCCTGAGGGCAAAGACGGCTCTTCCAGTGCCTGCACRGCTGTGGATGACTCCCGTGATGTGGGATGTGGTGGCCGTGTTCTCGCAGCGCCGCCAGCTCRCTGCCATAACTGTCAGGGAGGATAATCGGCCCCTCTGCTCTTGTGCTGAGGTCTCTGCACGCCAGCATGGTCAAAAATAAAAAGGTCACAGTCCTAACCCAGGTGCTCTTACACCTCTGCAAGTCTACATGAAGACCACTTCACTGCGTCTTTGGCTGTTTGGGTTTCTTTCCTCCATTTCTCTGTAGGTCAAATCCTCCAAGGCTGTAAATCACCTGGAGCCTCCCAGATTTGCATCACTTCAGCCCCTGGCTCTACAGGCATGTGTTGTCTTTTGGGGAGCTTAAACTCATTGGACCAGAGTCCRATGTGTGTCTCTACAGCCCCGGCAATAACGTGGGTGTCATTAGAAACATATAATACACTCCCACCAATCTGCCAGTTACAACACAATATAATGACATGCCAGAGCCACGTCTGGGTGTTCAGAAACATTTTCTAGAATGAGAGATTAATTATCTATGTCTATAAAGACAAAAGTTCCCCTTTCCCCCCTCATGTTTCCCTTCTGGAATGTTGGACCCCTCTGTAGGGGGGATGTGAAAGTAAATCACTTGTTTTTTCTGAAAATCCAAGAGCATGTCTGCTTTTCCCTATTTCTTCATTCTACTTGTAGTAGGTGGAGCCGTGCAATGACTTTAATATAGCTGAAAACAAAAGAGGTGGTGGAAGGGAGATATCAATCAGAAATGACAAGCCCAAGATTATGCCAAGTAAGTGGGTAGTTGTGGTTGGGTTTGGCTGGTAAATAAATAAATCATTGTTTCTTTCCAAGAGGAGGACTAGRTGCTATATAAAAGTTCTCACACACCAGGTTTCCTCACTCCATTTGACTTCTTTCCACTGGTTCGTGCCGTGGGACACGGTAAGATATTTCATGCTACCGATGAAAACTAGGTTGGTTGATTAGCCTTGGAATGCTAAAATAGAAAAGGTGGGAGTAAATATGGCTTTTGGGTCTCATAGTCCAAAAATTCCTCCTTACTTGCGGTCAATTTTTTTTTCTAATGATTCAGTCTGTGGGATTACTTAATCACACAGAAGAGGAGGAGAGCTGGGACATAGAAAACATGGTCTTTGGAGCTCCTTTRATTTCTCTGGGCCCAACACCATGTGGTACCACTGTATATAGGCAGCTCCTAAATACTACTGGAATATAAATCTTAAGAAAAAGGGCAGGAAAAAGAWTTTTTGCAGATACTTACCAAAGGGTGGGAAACAAAGGAACTGAAATACAAATTGGGAGACTATTCTCATTTTCCAGACTTTCATCTAAATTGGAAAGGGTTCTCTTTTGACCATCTTTTTTCTTGGAGGAATTATTTTGTCCTCTGGCATGTTTGGACACCTCAGCCTGCTGACCTGTAAATCYTTTTCATTAGTAGATCTGTCACTTGCCTGTCAGAGGAACATAAATTACTACTGCCAGCAGACAAAGACGTGGACTGTGGTGGGGGTTAAGTGCCAAAGAAGTGCTCAAACTTCACAGCATCCCTGCAGGTTTCAGCCTTGGGTAYAGGCATCCATCAAGCCCTTGCAAGTGGTGACCTAGAGCATTCTGCTGAAGCTTTGTGCAGCTGCTTTTTTTTTTTTTGTTGCATTGCTGATATCTTTTCCACTGGCTGTTCCTCTTTCTTCTAATTTTTAAGAAGAAATAAAACAGTCACTGTRCTCTTTTGAAACCGAGATTGAAAAATTTCAAAGTGCAATGAAATTATTGTTATCCRAATGATGACCCGTGTTCTTTGTTTCTTGTATGACATGGAATATTAATACTTACCATTACAGCCCTTTCAAAATTCCCAAACCACATTTGGATAAGGATRATTCTGGTGTACCACGGCTTTGTGTACCTCTTGCAGTGACATGCCACTCTAACAACTTGCTGCAAGAAGGAATTATTAAGGAATGATTACGGTTGCACCTGTCCTAGAAAAAAAAGACCAATTATATATGGATAGAAGAGGTCCTGTAGAAACCTGATCAAGGGATATGGAATGAGCTKAAAACTTCCCAGGTCCTTCCTGGTAATCGTTTTAATTTATAAATTCCTGAGGTTGACAATACCCTTTTGCACTAACTATCAGAGGTGGATGGGGGGCAAAAAGGGAACAGAAGACATTTTCACATATTAGCCTGCCTTTGGAAGGGGAGGGGGAGGCAGAGTAACACAAGCTTTCCTCCCCCTGGGTTTGCTAAGGCCTGTTTTTTCTTTCTCTTGGAGGACTCCTCAACGCCTGGGACGATGGGTTCCCATCAGCAGAAGGGCGACGGCCAAGGGATCTCTGACCAGTCTGGTGGATGCCATGGCAGTGGTGGTGGAGGAGGTTCATGCCACGGGGGTGGTGGAGGAGGATCCTGCCACAGTAGTGGTGAAGGAGGATCTATAGGATACCAGATCCAAGGATCGTCCTGCCATGGAGGAGGCAGCGGCGGCTGCGGCGGCGGTGGTGGTGGTGCTATTTACCAGACCCACATATCATCATCCTCTTTTGGAGGAGGAGGAGGTTCAGGCCACCAGAGCCAAGGATCCATCTGTGGCGGCGGTGGAGGTGGAGGTGGTGGGTCAGGCCACCAGGGACAAGGACACATCTGCATTATTGGAGGAGGAGGAGGAGGAGGTGGTGGAGGTGGTGGAGGTGGTGGTGGAGGTGGTGGTGGAGGTGGTGGTGGTTCAGGCCACCAAAGTCAAGGCCCCATCTGCATTGGAGGTGGTAGCATGGGAGGAGGAGGTGGAGGTGGTTCCGGGCACCAAAGTGAAGGTCCCATCTGTATTGGGGGTGGTGGAGGAGGGGGAGGTGGGGGTGGTGGTTCAGGCCACCAGGGCCAAGGACCCATCTGTATTGGTGGAGGTGGAGGAGGAGGAGGTGGTGGTTCAGGTCATCAAAGCCAAGTCCCCATCTGCATTATTGGTGGAGGAAGCAGTGGTGGTGGTAGTGGAGGTGGTTCAGGTCATCAAAGCCAAGGCCCCATCTGCATTGGAGGTGGCAGTATAGGAGGAGGAGGA
>JASVER010000178.1:70486-87427 GCA_030449065.1 Oceanodroma leucorhoa
ATTCCCAACATCGAGTCCCATCAGACCAAGCAGGCCTGCTACTGGCCCCCCAGTTACCAGAAGTAACAGCTATAGGCTGCCCTCGCACTCAGCAAGAGCAGCCCTCCCTCTGCAATGTCACCTTTTTCTCTYCAGACCTGGCTCTGTTTGCCTATTTCTTCCCAGCGTGCCCTCTTCCCTTCTCTTCCCTTGATGATGTAACTCTATGCTGAGAACTCCAGGATTAACAGCCTTGTGCCCTGCTGTTGGTGTTGGGATGCCTTTGACAAGGCTCTGCTGCTTTTCCAAAGAGCACTTTTTACATCTAATAAATGTAGTAATATCTCAAAGCTGCCTTTTTTGGGGAGTTTGTTTTTTCATGTATTCTCAACAAGCATCTTATTGTCTTGGAAGCTAGAAGTCTATCTGATGAGACATTTCACTCCTCTCTGTGAAGAAGATGATGGGTTCCATAGTGCCTTGCTGTAGATGCAACTCTAAAGCTACCCAGTTTATAGCCCCAGAGAGTTTGCACYTTCATTTTCCCCCTGGGCTCCATGACAGAGTAACAACACAGYCTAAAACGTCAAGCACCCACAGCACCTAACATCCCTTTGGCACCTGTGCAGGATGCAGCCATCTCAGCTCACGGCTCTAAGTCCTCTGAGGTACCAGCACCCCATGACGTTGTCTGTGGAGCAATGAAGTGCTGCTGGGAGACATGACCAAGCCCATCAGGCTCAGTCCCAAAAAGCAGGGATTGGGGCTGACCCTCAATAGCAGCTGTTGCTGCTCGGGGTGGCCAATAACACCATGCCAACATCCACGTCCCTGCCARTCTTCCACTTCTCTCCTAGCTTAGCAAACCTCACAGCAGCTCTGCCCAGAAGGTCAATCTTACACGCTGAGTCAACCAAATCAGCCCTGGGCCAGGTAGAAGGAAATAAAACCAGCAGCAAGTCCCTCAGGCAGCTCAACACACTCCAAATCATGCCTCCAGGCCTTAATTCCTCCTTGCCCAACCTTTTGAAATCTGCTTTGAAATGCCGAGGGCAGCACCACCACCCCTGTGCACTGCTTTCTGCCTGGTAGACATGGCCTTTTGCCAAAGCTGGGACTCATCGTCCCCRTGGCAAAATTGCTCAGGGCTGAACAGACCTAGTCCAGCCTGCAAGAGCCATGCTGTGGGGCCAAGCTGGAGCACCACAGGCTGCAGCGCGGACGTCGCGACGGGCAGCACTACCGGCATGGCCACAGCTCGTRTCCCTTGCAGCCCTCCAGATCAGTCTCACTGGAGTCCCTGGTGCTTGGTGCTCCTACCAAGCCAGAGGAAGGACACAGCATATGAAAATGCAGAAGGAAGGCAYTCGGAGGCATAAACCTTCATTAGAGGAGTAATCCAGCCACAGTGGATTTAAGCGTTAGGACGCTCACACCTCCGCAATTCTCTTCAGGGCCCCTAAGCTTTCTCAGAGCATCTCTAGCACCCTTGCAAAATACTCAAGCCGGGCACTTCATTTTTGACAAGCTTTTGGTTCGGATAGAAATGCCTTTCTCAGGAAATCTCCCACAGGAGCCACCGGTAAGATGCTGGAGGGATCCATGTGCTGTGTGGTCATCAGATGCTTTCTGAGCATTTGCCTTCCCCTCTCCCGGGTACCCTCTGATCACACCCATCCTTACAGCGATGCCCCGAGCCACGAGCGCTGCCTCCGCAGCCTCCCTGCCCCTTCCCTGAGCAGGACCCGGTCACCATCACCCTCTGCCCCACACTTGCTAATCCTCTTGCATTTCCCTACACCCACGCTCCCACCCACCTCCTCCGGTCTCCCCCAGCGTTGCCACCTCACTGGGGGCCGAAGCGGCCCTCCGTAGCTTAGGGCAGGAGGACAGGAATAGGATCATTAAGTTGAAGTAGCAATTACTGCCGCGTGCAACGCAACAAGCAGAGTGAAGGAAAGATATTGATCAGATGTCATGAGTCAAAGCAAACACTGAAATCAGAGTTTGATTGGTAAATAAATCCTTGCCATTCCTTAGGGTGTCTCACTTCCCATACATGCTAAACGCCATATAAAAGTTCCTGTCTSTTAAAGCTCCTCATTCAGTCGACTTTTATCTTCTAAATGTGTTTCCAATGGCTGAGGAGGGTAAGTCTGCTCTTTTCTGAGACTTTATTATTTCATATTCACGGGAGATAACTTCATCTGAGATCTTGGCACGTGCTTGCAGCAGTACCCGCACTGCCTGAGCATCCATAGCAAAGTTCTCGGGATCTGTATGGTTTCTTGCTATGGTGTGGATCAGATCACTAGGAAGCAAGGTGAATTCAGATCACCGGACTGGGAGCCATAGGCTGAGCAGGCTAAAAACCCAGATGAGTCTGTAGTGGGACCAGCAYGTGGTGACTGCATAGTCTTTGCAGTTTTGAACATCTTTGCAACGTGTGGGACACATTTTTGATATTCYTTAATAACAAACCTATGCTGTACTTCATAATGGTTACATACCTCTATGGCTGTGCCAATTACCTTATGTAAAAGACCTTTGGGGACGCTACGCAATGATGGCAATAATACAGCAGCAACGTCATCTTACATGGAAATTTTGATCCACYGCTCTTGCAGCTGTTTAAAAACAGAAACAAGGAGAATCCTTGCTATTTTTACAGCTCCGCGGTTACGGCCTTGAAGATGAGCAGGGAAAACCATGGCAGTTATTAGATATTAAAAGAATATATTTCAGATTTTGGTTCTCTGGAAATACTCCCTGGAGATAAGAAAGAGAAAAGCTATCCCAGTAGGAGTCAAAATACTCTCGCGTATGAAGAACAGCTGGGCAGTGCCCTGTTTTGAAGCCTGGCATTGCCTTTCTGACCACRCCACCTGCAGCCTGCCCACCTGCCATGGTGCAAAAATAAAGCAAAACAGTCCAGGKKTTWTTTTTTTTTCCTCTTTCAGATTTATCACTGTCTCCGAGGGAAATGTGCCCGCCGGAACAGGGGCTACAGCAATGACATCTGCTCGCACCACAGAGGATGCCACAGCAGCAGCGGGGGCTTCTCGAGCCTCCAGGGACACGGCTCCTTCTTCTGTGGTGGAGAAGGCTCAGTCATCTACAGCCGGGGAACTTCACCCTGCCAGCCCATGCCAACATCATCCACCTACGGCATTTCAGGGGGGTACAGATGTGGCTGTGATCGATCTGTTGCAATAACCAGCGGTGACAGCGAGGGGACGTCTGGCTGGGGCATTGCAGGGGGAACAGCCCCAGTCTAYGGCCCCAGGGGGGGAATAGGGTGCAGCAGTGAGGACTCAGGCCAGAACATCATTGGCAGCTCAGGGGGTGGTGGGGGATCCAGTGGGAAATTGAGCATCACTGAGGGAGGAGGTTCTGGATACGGATACGATGCATCACCGAGAGAAAAGGCCTTAACAACAGGTGGGGGCAGTGGTGGGTCAGGGTACTATAGCGGAGGATCAGGCTATGGCATCGGGGGATGCTCAGGCCCAGAGCTCAGCTCTGGAGGTGATGGGTCCTCCCAGGCCATGCAGGAGAAATGCCCCGTGGTCATTCCCAACATTGAGACCAAGCAGAGCAAGCAGACCAGCCACTGGCCCCCCAGCCAGAAGAAGTGAGTGACCCAGCAGCCACCCCTGCTCAAGCAAAAGTGCCCTGGATGTGCCACAATGCGGCTTTTCCCCAACCGTGTCATTACGGTCAGGGAGCTTTGTATTCCTCGCGTTGGGCTGCGCTAGCAACGTTGCTGCAAGCACTGCTGGGAAAAGTGCTTTGTGCTTTGGTGACGGGAAAAGATTCTTCTCTCCATCTCCTTTTGCTCATGGGTTGGAAAATAAAACTTCAGAGTCTGTGGGAAATTCCAGTATCTGAATGATTTGTTTAATTTCTGGCTCGTTCACTCAAAATACAGATACTCAAGGAGTCYACTTCACAACACAAGATTTATCTTCCAACATTTTTTATATATCTTTTACAACCATACTCAAATGTAATAAGTATTCTAATAGAATTCAAGTACATCGTTTTCAACAGCAAGAGAAGGTTCTTAATTTCRCTCTTGCTGAAGTCAGAGGTTCCCCCATGCTGTTCCCATCAAAGGGACATGCTGTGCCCTCCAAGACCCTCTGCATGGGTACGCAGGCCAGACTCTGCGAGCTACATTAAGGAGATATGCAAAACTCCCAGGTGATTTCCAACTGATTATTATTTACAGCGTGACCTTGGGAGTGCAAGGTTGTTTACTCGGAAACAATTACACGCCAGGCTCCTGTCCCAGAGAAATTGCAGGTGATGTTGTAAGCCGGAGCACGTAAACCTTGTGCTTGCACCAGTGGCATGAGGCAATTCAAACAAGCTCATTTGCTTCTTYGCAGCAACCTGCTTCATGACATTTTTTGATAGGATCAGGCCCTGAATTAGGCACAGGGAGATGGTTCCTCTGTGCTGTGCTGATGGGACAGTGCGGGGGAGGCTTGAACATCCAKTGCCGGTTGTTACATGGCATTTGCCAAATATTTAGTGTTTCGGGACTGGTTCTCTGAGGTTTTTTGAATCCTCCAAATATTGGTAACGAAGGAAAAAAAYGCCCATARATCTGTGCCCATTTAAAAGAGAGAYAAAAGAGCATAAAATTACATTGTAAAATAYTTTTTACCGTTGCTGCTTTCACCCACCTGTGGGGATTTTGATCCTTTCAGCTCAATAAAAATCCAGAAAACTTTGCGCTGATGTTTGTAAAACACCACAGCTTGCAAAAACCTAAATCCTCTGAGCTCTAGTCCTGTGTTTGGTGTCACAACGGGTACCTTTCAAGCTGTAAAATGTTGTAAGACTGTGGTGCAGGGAACATTACATAAGGTTTTGTCACCAGCCATATTAAATTCCATTCTAAAATTAGACAGCGTTATCTTTTATTTGCATCTACCTATATTTYTAAAATCTACCACTTCATTATTGATTTCTGTTATTTTCCCTACTTCATCTGATAGCATCAAAGGTAGCAAAAGAATTCAGAAAGCTCAACCAACTTCCAAGAGACCTCCAGAAGGTCTGGAGTATTCAAAAACTTCTCTATTCAACTAACTGACCAAAAACCATCCCAAAATTTCAGTCCCCCCCCCAAAAAAAAAAAAAGAAAATAGAAAACACTTTAAAAGTACATTTCTTATTCACTGTCCCACCTGGCTGGTTCTTTGAGGCTTGTATCAAAAAGTACTCCACAAGCTTAGATGTTAACTGAGCTAGATATATAATAGTATAATAGACCCAGGGGAGAAAGAGGATGCTCTTGCATCCAGAGCTTGAACACGAGGAGCTGGGGCTGCATCCCACCGCCTTTCTCTGCACACTGGAGCGGCTGCAGCTCATCTCCAACATGAGGCTGGGAGCAGGCGGAGGCTGGATTTTACACGCGGGCATACACATGCGCACTGGCACACGCAGATTTCCTCCCCATTGCGCAACAGGGGAGGAACGAGTCATCCTTCACGGCTGAGAACTGTGATAATGCAGGACTCGTCCACAAGCGTGTCGGTGCTTGCAAAAGCCGTGGCCCCTCTGCTTCGGCTGTTTGTAAACAGGCGGGCTGAACGGTAAACAAGAATCTGGCTTCCTGATGAAAGTCACTAACTGGCGCCTCTGGATAGAAACTGAAGAAATTGTTTCAGAGATAGCAAGTGGGAGCCACCCCTCTGCTTCAGATGTTCAGTCAATCTCTGCCCAACAAAACCCCGTGACTCCCACGTTTGCAGAGGGAGTTAAGATGCAAAATGAGTAAAACCACCGAGTGAGCCCTCCTGAAATTGCCCAGTCAAGCTGCTAATGGGAGGGAAAAGGAGAAACCGGGGCTGTCGCAAAGCCACGGTTGCACAGCTGATTGCACCAGGGCCAGGTGAGTGCCCCAGGCTCAGCCCGCTCAGCAGCACCCGCTGCTTTGCACCCAAGGTGCACCCGTCCCGCCCCGGGAAAGAGCTGGGTGAGCTGGAGATGCGTGGTGAGCTCGGGTACGTGGTCTCTGAGCTAGCGCTTTACTCACACCTTACTCAGGAATGCAAGGTTTGCCCAAGCGGCTTCTGTAGGCACGCATTTCCCATTACGGACAACGGCTGCTTCAGAGGCAGGCAAATTAAAAAAAAAAAAAATTAAAATATTAGAAAAACAGAAATTTTAAAAGAGGAATTCTGTTCAGGGCTTTTTGGTATCGGCCAGGAAAAATGTCAATAATGAAAATTAGTGGTAACTATGTCAATATCAGTGAAATGACTATAAAACCAGATGTGAAGTAGTTGGACACAGGTAGAGAACTGTACTACATTTTTGGGGTATTCACATGTATAAGGCAAGACTTGAAAAGTGGCCTGTACCGCTACCTGGCTTTGACAGGTCACTTCCCAGTCGTACCTCTTGGAGCCTGCCGCAGTGGCCACAGGCTTCATTATCCTGATTTTATTGCTCTGGGAAATAGCACAGTCAGAGAAAGGAGGTCGAGAGGGGACCCTCAGCTGCTAAGCTTCTGGCACCTCCAGATGTCTTACAGGGTGAAGACAACTTTAAAGATGCTTTCAGAAGGCATATGATGACGACTTCCTAAAAACTTGCCATTTTTTACGGCGAGGACCTGAAAGTGGTGGCTCTTGTCCACTGCACAAGACCCCGGTCCTGCTAAGAGCAGTTAGAGGTGACCGGGCATCGTGACCTCTCCTCCCTGCCAGACTTTGGGTGAGAGGTTTCAGGAGGATAGAAACCCAAAAAAGCGCCACCTTTGCCATCCATTTTGCAATATAAAACTCATCCTGGCATGACGGTGAGACAGTCAAGCCACCCACACGGTTTTCACTCTTCGTGCATTACAACCTGCGTGGGGCAGGGCGGCAATTAAAGCTGTGTAACACAAGGAAGGCAATCTACTGTATGACAAGTCAATCAAAGAAACAGGGTTGAATAAGCTTTTGAAGGTGGTGGATAATTAGAGGTGTGGCTGTTTTGTAAATACGTTGGTCATTTTTCCCCAGGGGTTTATTGCATTTTCAGGAAGAGAGTTAGGAACCATATAAAAGTTCTCGGATGGGAGAGCAGCTCATTCACTCAACTCCGCTCCTTCTTCAGAGCCTTCACAGCCAAGGTAAGTTGCTACTACACCGCTAGCATTTCATTCCTATGAAAATTTGSTGAACTGAGCCAAGCTATGCTCTTACAATGACGGGTCTATCTGCAGGTGCTGGGATTATTGAGAGCCAAGTTCTTGCCTCAGTGGCTGAGGCAATTTTGCGCTATCAAGACTGCCTATGCTAAAAAGCAAAATGTATTGTTCTTATCWCATGTAGATATATTTGGATTACTTCAGTGCTCAGGATTCCTAGTTTCCAAAGGACAAACTGGAAATAAAAAAGTAAAGAATGGGATTTGGGAATGAATGGGASACAGCAGGCTGATCTTTGATAAGAAATCTTGGGTTTAAGCTGGGAATTTTAATTGCACTTATGAGCCTGACTCCTTTGGAAAATGTAAATCTTTAGGAGCTGAAAGTATTAAGATGTYCTTGAAGAAATTTAGGAAAGAACTGAGAAGGCAGATGCAAACTGTGAGAGGAAGGAATAGAATGAACAGCCTTCAGCTCAGCTGGCCGCATCCTTGATGCCTTCTGCCTCCTTGAACTCTCAGCTGCCCGCAGCAGGGGGTTTAGATGTGCRCATAGGATTTTCCTCGTGCCTCAGGAAATTGTGCACTGGTCAGCCAAGAGTCCCCAGGGCACGGAAGGAGTGGAGGACATGAGAAGGGAAGAAGGCACAGGAGTCTCTTCATTTGGAGCACCTGGCTTTGAAAGTATATTTTGCCAAGGCTCTAATACCACCAGTTCTGGCTGTAAATTCACCRGCTGTGCCAGGGCCCCTCTAGGCTGCAAATTTTTCAGACCCTTGCCAAGATGCCTCTTGCTKGTGCAGCATAAACTGGCAGCCCACAGCGCATCTGCTGCTCCGTTACACAGCCCTGAGATAATCCCAGGGTGTCTTGCACGAGTGCTCGTAGGATGCAGCAAGGGAGAGCAGGGAAACGGCTCATGGAGCCGAGGAGAAATGGAGATCAGGGCKGCTGGGGGGGCTCGTGAGGACGTTCAGATGGTGCGGGCTGATCCRGCACTGCGGGAACGAAGCCCCAAGCCGGGGAAACAGGATGGACAGACAGGCAAATCCTGTGAGCCTTGGCATGCTCATAAACACATCAAGGACATCTGAACCCAAAGCAGAGTGGGGAAAGCGCGGTGCCYTTCATGCATCTAACGACAAAGGTCTCTCCTTCCCAGGGTTTGCCGCACCAATCGAAAAATGTGCTCCCGCGGAGACAGAGGCTGCCACAGCACCGAGAGCTCCTCCTGCCACAGCGGAGGCTCCTCCTGCCACGACAACGAGAGGTCCTGCCATGGCTCCGAGCCGGTCATCTGCCACGAAGTGAGCGCCGTGCAGGATGTGACGCCGGTGGTGGTCCTCCCTCCCCAGTGCCCCGGGCAGGTGCCGGTGGCCCCCGCTCCCTGCCAGCAGCAGCAGCAGATCAAGCAGCCGGTGCAGTGGCCCCCCCAGCAACAGAAGTGAAGGGGCGAGGACGAGCCGAGGGTCAGCGCACACCGCGGGGCTGCGCCTCTCCCCTCTCCTCCGCAAGATGCAGCCCTGAGCTTGGGCAGGTCCTGCCCTTCCCTCCAGCACGTATTACCTCTCCCTGCTCCTGATAACGCAAAGYGGCATTAGCATGGCAGAAACACGATTTGCCCTCGCACGCGCAAGAATTTGAATCCGTTAATTTCCTGCTTCTGTCTCCAGTAGCAAAGATGTGATATTAAAACCTAAAGCTCACAAAACGTTCTGGTGTCCTAGTGTTTTTCCACTGTTAGCCTCCTCCTTATCTTTAGCATCATTCCCAAGCCCACCTTCATTAACGAGAGCTGCTTTTCACAGCTTCCCCCCCTTCCCATTGCACTTCAATGGCAGCGAYATGTCAAAGCTCAGCTCTCCAGTCTCCACACCTTGTGCGTCTGCCAGATAAATCCAGATGCTGGGTTTGGAAAAGCTGTCTGGGGTTGRAGGTGCAGATCAGCATCTCTCATTAATCCCAGCCCTCGGCTCTGCAACAGCTGGCCCTGAGCCTCAGACCCTCACAGGAATATTTTGAAGGAGCTAAAAGCAAAGCTTCAGCTTTGTAATACGTACATGGCTGGTGGGTAGAAGAGCAGACTCCATCTAGGAAGTCTGAAAATCACTGATCACCATAAACAAGAGGGTATCAGCAGAAGAAGGACCATGTCATACTTAATCTTCCTTCTGACCTGTTCTAAAGAATATGGGATTAGATAGATATTTTGTGCAAGGTAACTCTACCTTCTTTGAAAATCCCAGCAAGAGTCCATATTGCCTAGATGAAATAGTGGCTGATGCAAAATAAAACTGGGTTTAAGTCAGGTCATGCACTGCAGCATTGACTCCCACTGTGAACTCTAGTTCTGTAAACACCACGCATGTCTGGARAACAAGAGAAAGATTGCGAAAGGAAAAAATGTTCCCAGTTCCTACCGAGGTTTAAGCTAACTTTTCTCAGCAGAAACYATAAAAGTTCTGAGCTTCCCTTGTAGATGTAGAAAAAAGGAGTATCAAATGGACAGATGGCCATAAAAATCAGCAGTTGTRTTTCCTGTTGCACTAGATTCATCCCCAGGTTCTCCTCCAGTGTCCACCAGCACRGAGACAGATTGCTGCAGGTATTCGTGCCTCTGTGGGATGAGCGCAGTATTGTGTGTAATGCGCTAGATATTTAATTACCAAAGGGTTTGCACTGAATCTTTGAAAGGAACAAGAAACTTATTATTAGCACTTGTTTTATTATTACTGTTAATTAAAATAACGAGGAGCATCATTCCCATATGCAAGGTACACGATTGCAGGTGCAAGAAATGAACATCAGGGTCAGAGACGTGCAGCTCTGACTGTGCATGAAGGCGTTGCGTGGTGCCACCAACGGTCCCTATCCCCCCRGACACCCAGGTACCCCCCTGCCAGCGCCAAACCCATCCTGTGCCAAAMGGGAGGTTGAAACCAAGCCAGGCTGGAGGCTCCAGGCTGGGTTTGAGTCTGACTGAAAGCGTTTGGGGGAAGGGGAGATAAAATCTCCTAYCTTAATTCTTTCTAAGTAGTCCAAGTTTTCACCTACGCTCTCGTTCTCGGCTAAGCTGAAGCGCTGCAGGTTGTGTCATYCGTTTAAGGAGAGACTTAAGAAGAGCCTGAGGAATAGAGACAGCAAATCTCTCTGGAGCTGGAGTTTTGTTATCTCAGCACACACGTCTGGGAWGTGAAGCAGGAAAGTGGATAGCATAAATTCAGCAGGAAATTGTCCCTACCTTCCCCCTGCCATGAAGGCCACAGTAGCAATGATGCCTGTCCTGAGGGCAACCTCTGCAGRGGATATTTTCTGGACAGTGCCTCAGTCAAGTCAGCAGGAGAAGAGAGGGTGAGAAACAGAAYGCAAAAAGCATGATAAACCCAAGGCAAACATTAGAAAAGCGAGAGGCAAGGGGGCCCTGCATGCGTGTTTCTCAGCGCTAAACAAGTGTTGGGCAAGCGTTGGGCTCCTACACAGCGCTTCTGGCTGTGCCGTTGTAGTTGCATACAGCAATGCTGCAACGTGGGGGTCCCGCACCACGCCAGGGTGAGGGTCCCGCACAACCTGGTCTCCCACTAATTGTAGCATCTCCCATAACACCCCCCCGAGCGTACCCCATAGCTATGGCATGCCCCACACGCCTCATAGCTGCTCACCAGCTCCCCGACACAAGGAGAAGACCTGCTTCCCTGGCACGGCACCAGCTCAGAGCCGACTGAGCGGYGGTAGCCGTAGTGCCGATAGTCGTGGCCACCCCGGCACAAGTCTCTGCCACGGGCGCAGCCGGAGCCGTAGGCATAGAGCAGGGGTGTGCGCCGGGTGTCCAACCAGGAGCCTGCCGGGTCATACCAGGTTGAGTTCAAGTTGAAGAAGGATTCCCTCCCAGAAGAGCGTGCCATTTCAGGCGGTGGAGTACACTTAAAGGAAAGGGAGCTCAGTGATGGAAGCAAGAAAATATCTTTTTGTGCAATTTTTTTATCTACTGCACTTCAAGATAAGCAGGGCCAACCAGAAATAGAGGACTGACTTACCTACAGCAAATTTGCAGGGTTTTTTTCCCCCCTGTTTTAACATTGTCCATAAGATATCTTCTGGATGACATATTAGATATGGAATATTTTTCCTGCAAGTGAGATATTTATTCCAAAAACCTAATTTTTATTGTTATTTTCAATAATTAGATATCATTTATCAATGAAATACAATAAATATCCCATAGAAAGTATCTCTCTGTTGCACTATTTACAATAAACAAGCAGTTTGTTTTTAGGCAGAGCCAAGTCAAGTGGGTAAGCACAGAGCTAGTCTACAAATAAGTTTCCATAAACGTTCCAGATCATCAGTCAAATCACGTACCTTAGTCAACAACAGGGGAGCGACAGGATAAGTAAAGTCAAACTGAAGGGAATGGCCTGAAACAGGGGAACTTTATAGAGCTGGAGACTTCAGCAGTGAGGCACTCCTGGAGAATGGGGCTTTGTTCTCCCCTGACCACAGCCGGTTTTGTTTGCTGCCCTTGGTTCATGATATTTACATCTGACGCRCTTTATTTTTACCATCTTCTCTCTTGTATATGACAAGATTTACTCCCATACACGATCAAAGATTTCTAAAGGTGCTGCCTAACTACAGCCTAAACAAAACTTTGCAKCAAAGTATTTATAGGTTCTTTCTGTACATTATGATACTGAAGCACAGATGTGAATGGACCTGTTTGAAGGATCCCAGTGAGTCAGTAGAGCATCACCCAAAATCAATTGTGCCTGACGTCTAATCCACAATGCCATCCCGGTGTTGACACATTCTTGCCTTTTATAGGACAAGAAATTGTAATTGCTGGGTTAGATGGGCATGACATGTACGTAGACACGGAAAGGAAAACCAGGTTCATCCGTGATTCACGGGAAAATCCAGGCTCGGAAACATCTACCTCCACCACATTACGCTGTTTTGTTTATTTTTTCTTGAGCTACAGCCCTGTCTAATGCATATTTCCATAAGAGCTGCAGAGATGCCATGGCCGAGYACTGAAAACAGGACAGCAACACCAGCGCTCTGTCCCAGCTAATAGGCCAAATATCATCTTCAACATTATTGTGAAATCAAAGATCTTAAACCTTACTCTGGAGGCAGGCACACGGCCCACCTTCTCACAACCTCAGCTGTTAAAAATTTCCAGAAAGTAAACTAAAGACAGGTTTTATTTAAAATGCCAGGAAAAAAATTAGAAGTACATTAAAGAAGGACAGGGGAAAATGGGAACAGAAAATAACTACACCTCYGGTAGTGTGAGCAGGACTTAGGCTGGTGGGTTCACTTCAAATCATTCTGCTCCAGGATCTGATATCACTGCCATCAACACCGTATTGCAGAATTAAACTAAAACAGCATCTATAGCAAGAATAAAAGAAATCCTTGATGGGACACACCATGCAGACTGGTTGAAATTACCAGTGAAGGACATCTTTGGGCTAATGCTGAATCTCTCATTAAAATATCCGGTACCATTGGGCAATTCAGCTAAAGTATTCCTGCCCTAAACATAATCCGCATGAGTTAACATTAGTAATCATTTTTCTTTCACATGGAAGTGTGATCACGTTTAGCTCTTGGTCCATGTGACATCCCGGCACAGCTTGAGGAATTGGTACTTCTGAATTACAAACATCTCTTCCGCTTGATACTTGTTGTCCATGACCAGATCCATTAGTTTCTTCGGTATTGGCGTCACTTTGTGTGAAATACCTTCCAATCTCTTTCATAGCAAGGTGAAGGAATTAGAGTGCTATTAATAACCTATGGGACAATTACAATGCTAAAAGCACAGTGCATCAAAGGGAAAATGTCGGAAGCTGAATACAGCGGATAGAAATGGGCTGGGATATGTAATTAGGTTACACTTGCCAAGAGATGTCTCATGTCCCAGATAACCCTTTGGAAGAGTATAAAAGGTCTCTCATCCCAGTTTCCTTCATTCGCTTCTCTGCTCCTATACACTTCCATTCCTGTTGCTGAAGGGGTAAGTCCAATTTTTCTATTTCTCTTGAGTTTCATTATGAAACCAGCTGCTTTCATACAAGCCTTGGTAGAGTTGGAGTATGATACTCACTCCTCACCTCTGGACCTCAGTCATGCCAGAGACCAAGTTCTTGTTACCCACAAGAGCTGTTTTATTAAGGCAAATGACAAGTGGGATATAGACTTAGCAGGCAGAGGCTCAAGCTGAACCAAAACAACAGAAAGAGTGGAAAATAAAGAGAGAGGACAGTCAGAGGACTTTATGGAAAAGAGGCTTCAAAGTTTTTGAGTAGRAGGTACTGGAGGGTCTGGGGTTGCATATGGGCAATGGATGTTTTGAGTAATTTTTCTCTGAAAAGAAAATTACATCCATAAAAGGACATGGTTTTAGTGGGGGATATAAATCATCTCCCAATACCTAATCAGCATCGAAATCACTTTATTATCCCTGAAGAACTAGAAATTAGGAAGAAAATGGGGAATTCCAGAGCAAATTAGAGAATGCAGGTATGCTCACGTACATTGGGGCCACTGTACCAGCATGACCGTTTCTCTCTTCCCTACAGCTTTGCCGATACTCCAGAAAGATGTGCTCTCGCAGATCCTGCCACAGCCACGAAACCTCCTGCCATGGATCCGGCTCCTCTTGCCACGACTCGGGACCCTCCTGCCATTACACCATCCAGAGGCAGCCTGTGCAGAAGTACACCTACGTGACGCCCTGCTGCCCCCCTGTGAAGCCCTATTGCCCCCCCGTGCMGCCCTATTGCCCCCCCGTGCAGCGCTATTGCCCCCCCGTGCAGCCCTATTGCCCCCAGGTCCCCTATTGCCCCCAGTACCCCAAGAACATCTGCAAGCTGCCGCCRCCGTGCCCCAAGTACTAGGAGCAGGATCTGACCCCGGCACCYGGACCCACCGGCTCGCTCCTCCCTTGGATGCTCTCAATGCCTAAAGCTTGAATCACTGGATCTCTTTTCCCGTTTTTGCTTTGCGTGAATCCTCAAATATCTTATCTGTGATTAGAATTTTCTCCGAAACATAAATCTGATGTGTTTTAATTTATTTAGCATGCAAGACCCAGCTTATATTCTTTTCCAAAAGGCTGGGAATGATTTCTGCTGGCAGTGGCTTACACATGATGTGTCAATCTCCAAAACATGTAGATGAGACAATAAAATTTCATTTCCAAAAATAGAAGTTTATTATTTGTTTATTCTTTGACCTCCTTACTCTAGAATTATCTTTACCTCTGACTTCTTAGTCACCGCTTCTCATTCTTTTCTTCTCAAACTTATCACAGAATGCCCACACCCTAAATTTTCAAAATGAATGAAAGCCAGTCATTCCAGATGCATTTCTGCAGCAGATGAATGCATTTATGGACAGCATGCAGGGACTTCATCTGTACCCTATTTAGCCTAGGACTGTCTTTCTCAGTTCCCTATGTCAGCAGCACCTCATACTTCATTTGTCACTCTGACTCAGAATTACGAACGTTTTGAGGTGTCTAATAAATGCACATAGGCGCCTAGAGGACTTCTCTAACCCTCCTTCTTTCACTGAACTTCAAATTACTGTTTTCAATGAAAGTTGCACACACTTAAAAATAAATGCTAAATCTCTCTCTCTGCTTTTTACAACCTAAGACTATCCTTATCTCCCCGGTCACCAGCCCATCTAGCTGAGACATCTATTCTAGAACAGGATCGCTCRCTTCCTTTTGCCAGTGCCTGTTTCTCTGCATCGGTTTCACAGAGAGCTTGACAACTAGCTTCAGCAGAAATTATTAACTTTGAATATCTAGAAAAGGGTGAGACRAATGCACTTTACATGACACAACTGACATAAGGGCCTTCCCAAAACATACTTTATCAACCTAGATGAAAAATTTCTGCATTACTTATAACTCGCAGTGCTGTTCAGCAGGCTGCTGGTGAGATATTCCTAAACAAAAGCTAGCTTTAAAAAACTTTTTAAATTATTCTTTTTCTGAATCATGGCCTTGAAAARTAAATTTAAAAAAAACCCAACCAKAACACGAAACCATGGTTTCCCAGAATGTATTTTCAAACTCAGAATGAATTAGCATCTTACAAAACTGCTGGCAGAGTAGCAAATYATTTTTTTCCCCAAATTTGATATGAAAATAAATCCTGAAAGATATGAAGACCTCTCAGTAGGGGTAACTGCTCCCTTGTGAACTCGGTAAGCAACTTKTAGGACCCCCTTGTTCTAGTTGCAWCAGGACTGACCCATGGGATGGTCCSAAGGAGTTCCCGCAGCAACCTCCTGGATAAAAGTCACAGGAAAGGAACAATTACCAGGTTCATTGTCCTAAAGTCAAGTCTTGGGCCGCTGTGAGAGAAACTCGGTAGTAAATAGTGAAACACTGCAATGAGTAAAAATTACAAAACTGCTTAAGTAAGACAGGAGCCCGAAGCGATTTGGGATGTGAAAACAGGATGCCAATAGGTGATAGCTTCCCAGCACAAATCCTTCCTGCTTAGGATGTGAAATCGTCTTCTTCTAGGAGGAACGTAAACAGGATAATATCATGGYGCAAGGGAAAAAAAGCTGATGGTTGGTGGGCTCACAAATGGAATGAAAAATATCGCAACTGGGGACGTCCTTCTAGCGTCATCCCCGGTGTTGAGGCGTAGAGGTGCATTTGAGCTAGGCAACAGGACTTCCCTCTAAGTAGAGTCCATGTGAGTTGTGCCTGTTAATTACAGTCCCTTGTGTCACGAAAAAAACATATCAATCAAAATGTGAGTCTGCCATGCAGACCAAGGGGCAGCGTGCAGGGTAGGAGTCAACACTTTTGAATTGTATGTTGATGCAATACTGGTTGCCCAACGACAAATCACTTAATAACTCTAGGGTTAGGTTCGTTTTTAATATGTAAATATGCAACTGCCTTCAAAATTCCCTTATAAAGCAGATTGGGAAATCCATTGTCTATTAAAATGTTAAGGAATAAGTCATAGTTGTTTTTCCTGACTGTGTCAAATCGGAAATACTAAAAACCAGACACAGAAGATAAATATGAACGTGACTACTTAATTAATTGTCAGCATTGTCAAGAGATGCATAATTTCTCAGACACCCTTTGGAAGATATAAAAGTTCACCATCCTCTGTTCCTCCTTCATTCAGCATCAGCTCTCAGTGCTCTTCCTCTTGCTTGCTCCAACAAAGGGTAAGTYGGATTATATTGATTTATCTACTGTTGAGCAGCAGGAGCTCACACAGGAACTCTAGCTGACTAGTTCTGCATTTAGACCTTGCCTTTGTCTTAGAAATTTCTTATTTTTGGTGACTGGGTGCCTGAACATGTAAGCTACGCCAAGCTTGGCGTGATTTGCTCACAGCAGATGGGATGACAGAAAAATAGGAGTAATTGAAGGACCAGATYTGCAAAGACACGGAGTCTTTGGGACCCGCAAGGAATTAATTCCTCATAGTGGAGGGAGAGATATCTCAGACAAGTCAGTACAGTTTTAGAAGTAAATTTTACCTTAAAAAGCCAACAGCAGCATCTTGATAGGGAAATTCTCATCAGAGCTGGACTATCGTAGAGTATCCCCCAAAAGACRAGGCAGTATCACTTTCAGGGTCAAGATATCCCATCTGTTACAAAACAGAGGAAACCAAAATTTCCTAGGCCACTACAGAAAAAGAGCCAAGGAAAATGCAGGAGGTTACAGTRGGACAGTCGTGCCAGCTTGATGGTCTCTCTCTCTTCCCTACAGCTTTGCCGATACTCCAGAAAGATGTGCTCCCG
>JASVER010000178.1:101619-124964 GCA_030449065.1 Oceanodroma leucorhoa
AAAAAAAAACAATAAAATCTGTAGTTCATAACCCTGCAAAACTCCTGGTGGTTATCTGTTTGCTAGCTGGTGCATCCACAGTGCATCACCACACCTATCACATTTTCCTTGCATTTTCTTCCAGTGCTGGGATGCTTCTGTCTAAATGGTGCGAACTGGGGGGGGGGGTTGCCTACACAAAGAAAATGAGTGYGTCCCTGATGCAGTTCTGAGCTTCTACCTGGGTCTATTCAAACACAAGCTGAGTGTCTGGCATCTCTGCGAGCAATATTTCTCCTCTCACTGTAAAACTACAAGGAAATAGGAAGCAAATAATACATAAACTTGTAAAGGATGTGAATTTCTTCTGAAACACTTTGACACAGGCACATCCCAACTAGGAAAGCTCCACGTATTTCAACCAGTTAGAGGTCCACTTCAGAACCTACAGKCTTTATAAATACTTTAACATTTATGAAAAGGAGGTCTTCCCCATGCTAAAATGTCTGGGTTACCAGATTTTGAGCTGAGGTGTTAGAATAAATGGTGAGAAGCCTCAACTGTCTTCAAAGAATGACTGGGTCAGTAAGAGTTGCACCAAAACATAGCATGCAAGATCTGCACCGCAGTCCTCAATCTGTGTCTAATGCCATTTACTGACTCTGTTTACTGTTTCCGTTTACTGTTTCCACTCCTCTTCAGTCCCTTCTTTGCATTAGGATCCATAGCCCACTCACCAAAGACCACTGGAGTACCTAGGTTACACGAATGTCTGGACATGACTATCATGGGTGGGAAATGCCAACCTAGATCATCACTTCTTGCAGTTGCAGGTTTTGCCAATAAGAACTTTCCCTCTGGAGGCACAAGTGAAGTGTGCCCCTTTGCTTCTGCCCCATTAATTCTTCGCAAATTAATCGGTTCTCATRGGCAGACAAGTGTACGCCTCCTCACAGGGGACCTACTGCAAAGGAAATGCCATGCATGTTCTTCTACCCCGTCTGGAGAAGTTGCAATTACATGTGTTGCTTCTCCAGCATTTCGCTCAAGGAATTACTCTCATTCCAGGAAAGTCTGGAAAGGAGATGGCTGCATTTACTGCAGGGGGGAAGCGGCACGAAAATCGCAATCTGCTCCCCCTTGCACTGTGCAGAAAGCAAACCAAGGCCCCTGCTAGCATCCTCGGGGCTGGTAGCAGCTCATCTGGGAGCAGCCCTCTTTGGAGCACCCCAGGGATCCCGGAGGATGTCAGGCAGCAGGCAGGGAACTTGCTAGGCAGGCTCCACCATCCTCTCATTAGGCAGCACTCCTTTCAGGGTAATGTGGCAAGGTCTTCAAATGAGAGCTGCAACTTTAAGCCGTGGAAAAAATTCCTCCCAAATACCCCATGTTCCTGCCAGCATTCAGCCCCACAGCAAAGTGCATTGGAGGCAGTGGCTGGCATTAAATAAGCATTCATCCACCCTGGCTCAGTTGCCCAAGGCTCTGCCTTACCTTGACCTTCCTCCCTTCCTCTCTCCCTCCCAGAAAATGGTTCCACCTCAACAAAGTCTCTTCCTGCATCACTTCTGAGCCCYCGCCTCCCACTTAGTTCCATGACCCCAGTCACGACCAGTTTTCTGTGCTTGTCATGTTCCTTCCACCTTCATCTTCCTCTCACCCTCTCGGTTGATGCTGGGCTCCTTCATTTACCACTTCCAACACCCACAGAAAGTCCTGCACAACCTCCGACTCTAAACCCCCCTCCCTGCCTGCCGAGGAGCTGGGCAGGGGTGGTCCTGCTTGGTGCCAGGGCTCCAGCACACAAGGGGATTTCGGCTGGATGCAGGGGGAGGTTGCAGGAGGGACATGGTGACTTGCAATGCAYCGTGCCCGGTCTCAGAGCCATGACTCCTTGYGTTGCCGCTTGCACAGGCAGTGCAAGCCCCTTRAYTTTTTAATYAAAATGCAAAACATTCTGAAGTGAATATGCAATTCAGAGTTTTCAAAAATGTTTCTAGGAAAGCAGTCCCAGCAAAGCAGAGCAGGAACTGAAGCACTCCTGTGTTAGTGATGTCCGCATGCAAACCTAAACCCCCCAGATTAGAGGATTTGCAAAAGTTTAGGCAAGCCAAAAGACAACGATGGCTTTGACATCGCAAAGATGCTCTTACCATGCATGRGGCCAAGATGATCTTGCACAGAGTCACGTGCAGGTGCCTGACCCGGGAGCCAGCGTGACTCCTGACACATCCCAAACACATGGTCTTCGTGCTCCCTCCTCATGTGCATGTCCTGTGACCGGGAACAAACATACCTATTTTCAACAAATTTTCCAAATATTTGTTTCAAACACCAGTCTGATGAAACAGCCTATCACATGCCCAAAAGACACAACCCAGGGGTTCAGTTTTGGCTCTTACATTGATTCAGCACCAGCTGCTGCTGAGTAAGTCCCTTAGCATCTATGGCCGTCACTGCATTTGTCAAACAGATACAAGGACGCATTTTTTGGCTCCCTTGCAAGGTTGCAAAGAGGACAAATTCATTAGTATTCATAGAAGCCCTTTGATTATCTGCAGGCTAAACAATTATGAGGCAAAACAAAGGTAGTGATCACAAATAATAAGCCAAAGTGTAAATACCAGAAGACACGTATAGCTAAAAAGTATGGGTTTGGATTAGTAAACAGGGGTATTCAAATGGTCAATGGCTGTCTCACTTCCAGGAGGAAGGTGTCTAGGACTATAAAAGGTCTCCTGGCCCAGCTCACTTCATTCGCTCATCTTCTCTTCCCTTCATCTCTCCTCACTCTTCAACAGGGTAAGTGAGAACATCTAAATCTTCCTTCCTTTTCACAAAAGAAAAATGATATGGATATCTTATAACAGTATCCAAATATAACTGGGTATCTGGACTGGGACTTTGGCTGAAGTGGGGCGTTTATGAACTGTGTACTAGGAATTATGGGGACAAGCTAGAAATGTTAAAGGATGGAGAGGCTACAGGAGTATCAGCAGGGCCATGCAGAGCRAGGGGACTGAGAACATTTCAGGAGGGCCCAGACCGAGGACTATGTGCGCTGTGCTGTGTTATTCCTGCTAAGACGTTAGGGATGCGCTGGTACAAGCAGGTGGGCATCTACATTGCAGGAAAAAGACAGAGAGAAGAGTTACGAGCAAGATTTACTACAAGCAAGACAGCACTTGGTTTCAGCTCCTTGCATCTCTGAATTTAGCATAAACAGAGCTTTGAATTACTTCTGTATTTCCAAATATCCTGCTCCCAGTCAAAGACAGACTTTCTCTGTTCCTTCCAGCTTTGCCTACACTACTACCACCAACATGCCCAACGGATGTGGATGCTGCCGTGGACGTAACTACTCCGTGTGCTGCTACAGCAGCCCCAAGTGCTGCAAGTCGCGGTGCTGCCCGCCCTCGCAGTACTGCTGCCCCTCCTACTGCATGCCCGTGCAGACCTGCTGCTACACCGTACGCAACAACAGGGGCTGCTGCGGCAACAACCGTCGCGGTGGCTGCTGCGGCCACTAAACCCACCCGGCGAAGGGCAGGCAGGGCTGCTCTGCCTGCTGCTCCCCTCCTGGCTCATTCGGCGTCGGACATGGATATGGATACGGAAACCACCCTAAATGCTCTTTCTCCTTCGCTTAGAGACTGTAGATCTTCTCTTCTTTGTCTGCCTTTAATCACCAAATGCCTGTAATGTGCTTTGAAGTTGCTACCCGCTGATCAGTGTGATTTTCCTTTGTAAGCATTAGTCCTTCTGTTAACTTTCCTCTTGGTGTGTGGGATGTTTAATGCTGTTGATGTATCATACTCCCTTTTCTTGCTTTAACCTCCAATTAGTCATGAAAGACAATAAAATGTATGAGTTATGACACTGCAAACTCCTCGTGTATGTTTATTAATTTATATTTGTCTTTTAAACTATAGCTCTCGTCTGGGACTTTTTTAGCATTTGCTTAGTTTCTGAATATAATGAATTTTTCAACTATTTGTCATGCTACTGATGACAGCACCCCRGCATATGCGGTAAAGTTCTTGGGTCAGTCTCTCATCCGGGGAAAAATAGTGCTTGCTAGTGTCAGTACGTTATCTAAGCTGGAGGAGTATCCCCTGGGCCATGCAGTTTCATGCAATCTTTCCCCTCCTTACAACTTTGAAGATACACAGTCTGCAGTCAAAGCATCTGTACGGTCCTAAAACCAGAGCTAAAGGTCTTTTTTGTTAACGGAAATCTATCCAGCGAATTTGCTGAACTTTAAAGCAGGCTTCCAAAAGGCTTGATATCTTGTCAATAAGATTAAATAGACCAGCAAGCATGGTCTGCATGGTGCAGGGAGGGAGAAAGTCATTGAAAGATGTGGAGATATAAGTCTAGCCTGAAGGATTCAGAAATGCTATCTAATTTCATCTGAAATTCTATTAAAATGCAGCAAAGTTTAAGAGATGAGATTCAGAAATGCAATATTTGCACTTTGTGATTSATAAAATCCTAAGGAAGGGAAATGACTCCAAAGCACCTCTTCTAACACGAAAAAATCCAAAACCAACATAATCTTGGAACTGCGGTAATGAGGTACAAATCTAAAATCCTTGTTGGCCCTTAACAGATACTTTTCCGTCCTTACATGCAAGTCCCGTGGCTTCCTGCAAGGCAATTACATTTTTCCTRTAGCTAAAGAATAAATTATCTCAGCAGCAGCAAAGTCGTCAGGTCCAAGCACGCGCCCTGGAGTCACACCCCTGAATTCTGCACATGCTTTTCCCAGTGATTCAAACATAAACGCCACTGGACAAACCTCTGAGCATCTTTTACAGAGGCTCTGCCGCGGAATGAGTGCATGGAAATACCTTTTGCATTGACAGCCTGGGGCTGCTGTGAGAGATACTTCACTGGTACTTAAAAAATGCCTTGACCGTCCACAGAAATGCAAAGTGGAGCAGCTATACGGAAAATGAGTCAAAGCAGAAATGGCAGAAAGGTGGATATGGTGCTTGACAAAGCCTGAAATTGTTAGTCCATGAGGTCAGCACTCCTCTGAGGCATCCTCGTTCCAGATTCGCAGTGCATAAAAGGGCTTTCGGTGGTGTACTCGCTCAATGGACCGAAGTGCTCCTCACTTGGAAGGGAATTAATTCGTTTAAATAGGGGAATACACATCCCATCCACAGCCTGACGTAGTCCACCCCTGCGCCCTGGCGTGTTGGTGTCCATAGGGATCCTGTATTCAGACCTCACGTCTTCCAGTCATCCGTACTACACACAGGGCAACAACATCTGCCGTTCGTCATAGTCCTGATGCCACCCTTGATTCCCTCACCATCCCTCCGGCTCTTATGTYTCTCTGTGCTCTGGAAGGTGATGAGCGTCGTGTCCAGATATCACAGACCTTCTCTGACAAACAAGGTCCAATCTGCAGCCCCATCCGCAGAGCCAGCTGGAAAATCTCCGTGTTTTCTCACAGAAAATTTCAACTTTCCACTAGCAAATCAAAAGCCCAAGATTTTCCAGATGGAAGCTTACGAAAGCAAAAAAAAAAATCCCTATTGATTGATAGCACTTTCAGTGTCAGGAGATGGGTTTGTTTGGCAGAAATTGCAGTTTTTAAAGAACTAATTGTACTCTCCACACTTTTTTAGATGCCTTCTGCAACTTCAGTGMTGGGGTACTCCATGAAGAAAGGTCATCATATCAGGAAAACGTTGTTAATTAAAACCTGATGTCTGTTTTTAAAGAACAGAAGCATTAAAACATAAGTTTCAAATGTTTTTTTCTGAATTGTGCTAATCCAGAATTCAGAATTTTTTATACATAATAGACAGAAGTCCACTTGGAGTCCGGCTTTACGAAATAAAATCACAGTTTCACAAAGTTARCATAATGAAAAGAGGTTTTCCCACTTCTAATTATATTCAAGTAGAAATTATAACTGAGTGTAGCCCTTGTTCCATCACAGGGCACTTCCAGCCGCAGACCATGGTACCGTGGCACAAAGCATGGAGCGGGGCATGAAGAGGCAGCAAAATCATCTCCTGATCCAATGTCAGGCTGGATTTCCAGCTGTGGGAAAAAAAAMCAAGAGAACACTTTGGGGAAAAACCCCAGCTCCGTGGAGCACACCACGAACACAACGATTCCTGGTTTAGGGTTGGTCAGGGTGGTGTTAAGCTGAAATAGATTTGAAAAATCAATCACTACTCACTGAAAACAGAATTTCACTGTTTTTCCAATTTTTCCTTTTTTAAAAAAGTTGTTCTTTGTTTTGGCARTAGGCTCGCTTGTTTTCAATGATGATAGATTTTTCTCTGTTTTCTTTCAGCCCCATGAAAAACCACTGCCATTTGCGTACCTCTGCTCCAACACCCTGTTTCAAGGCATGAGCCTTTGGGCGCCTGGACATGGGACTGGACACCAGGACTCCTGGGCCTTTTTGTGGTTTTCCCACTCCTTTTGGGCACATCACTCAGCATCACGGTATTCCAGGTATCCTTATCCCAGGATCCCATCTGACTAACATTAGGTAACAGCGTATTTGAACATGACCGATGGGAGAACTAATTAGATAATGGCCACTGCATATGCAAAGAGCTAAGCTGACATTACATCAAGGGAGATGCTAATTGCAGCTGATTAATCCAACAGCAAGTGCCAGAAAAAATATACATGCAGAAGTGGCACTCACTGCTCAGCTATTAATTCCCACGGCATGCCTCATTTCTAAGAGAGCTYGGCTGCATATAAAAGCTTTCGGCCCCAGCGCTGTCCTCAGGACTCAGACTCCCTGCTCAGCCCATCCGTCACCGGTCRCGGGGTGAGTTGGATTCTCTCAGCTGTCTTGGATTCCTCGTTTTATTTTCATAGAAACAGCGTAAAAAAAAAGAAGTCGGTGGGTTTTTTTCTTTTTCCCAGACTGTTTATCCCCGAGGGRTTGGCCATCTCTGCCACAGGATGCACTACCATAAAGGCGACAGCGACCAGGACTTGTGCCATGACAGCTCAGTCTGTGGAGAGAAGGGCTGGACGTGGCACGGTTCCACGGGGTGCTGCCACGAAAGCCCCGCGGATGCCACAGACCTGTCCCCTTGCCACGACCCCGGCAGCCTCAGCCGCGACATTGAGGGGTCCTGCCAGAGCGAGCCGCAAGGCTGCCAGCCCATGGAGCCGTGCCCACCCCGGAGCTGCTGCCCGCCACAGCAAAGCTGCGATTTCGGCAAGCCCCGGCGACGGGTGGAGGTGAACCACGTGCAGCCCGTCTGCCCCCCACCCGTGAAAATCCATCGCCGGCCGCTGCAGCAGTACCGCCCACCCCTGCACGGCGAGGAGCCGGGGTGCTGCGGCAAGCCCCGGAGGCGAGTGGAGCAGTGCCCCGTGGAAGATGCCGGTCCCCCCGTGATACTGCGTCCCCCGCCGCTGCAGCATCGCCGCCCCTGCATCCCGTGCTGCCGCCCGCCCGTCCAGCGCTGCTGCCCGCCTGCTGTGCCCCTGCCGCTGCATCCCACCCAGCACCAGCAAAAGCAGGTCCCTCTCTTGCCACCCTGCCTGCAGAAGAAATGAGCACGGGGCCAGCGAGGCGCCGAGACCCCTCCCCAGCATGTGCCCGCACGCCGCTCGACGTGGGGGGTGCTTCGCTCCTCGCCCAAACCGCCGATGCTCCCACCTCCGCTTTCGGCACGATGCAATGCCGCCGTGGCTGACGGCTCGTCGCTGCTCTTTGCACACTGGATTCAGGGTCCGCAGTCCCCTGCTTGACCCCAGCACTGACACTTTAAATTCCCAGGGTCCTCCCCTGCCAGGGAATAGGTTATAATCATCCAAACCCCACYTTGCTCTACCTCAGGGTAGAGCAGCCCTTTCTCCCCTCTTCTGAGAAGGTGAGCGGCCTGGGGATGGAGAAACCAAATGGAAAGAGCGTGAGCAAGGACGGGGAAACAGSCTGCCATGGATTCACCTTCTCCCATGGGTTCAGCTGACTGTGATTTCAAGGTKGTTCGAAAATAGAGACAGGACTGTACTGGGAAAAAAGTACACGCCGTGACTGCAAGAGCATCAAGGACTCCTGCAATTTTATTTTCTCCCTGTGTATTCAAGAATAAAGTTGAAAAAATATAGTTGACACTTGGTTCCTTTTTTTTTACCCCCAAAAATATCACCAACATTACAATGAGAAGATATTAAAAGACATTAAAATTCTCGCAAGGAAACTTGTAAATTTAAAATCAAAATTAGAGTTCACACACAAGGATTTCAGCTCTGGCTGTAGCGGTTTCCCCGGGCTGAACTCCACCTGCATGCTGTAAAACCCTCTCCACTGTGGTTACCCACCGCAGGACCAACGGATGGACTTCACTATGGTCCATCAGCAAGTGATCTAGGTACAAATAGCTTGCTTTATAATGTGTGCCATCACCTTCATTAGCTAGATAGTAACACTGCACCGGGAAGCCATCCATCATATAAAGGTTAATCATGATAATAAGCGTGTGCCCCAGCACGTGAGGTGTGTCTGTGCATGCCAGGAATGCCTTTCACTCGGTGCGAGGAGATGCAGGCCAGGCTCTTCCCCTGCAGATCCCCATTGCCCGGCTCCTGCAGGCACTCTGGTAATGTGCTGTTTCTCTCACACTTTGGCAGAAAAGCCTTCCACTAAGTGCATTCAAATATGCATTTTTGTTTCTTTGTCTTGCCTAAGCATAGCCCCAATATGTTCTCACAGCCGCTAGCAACCACCAAGGAAAACCAGRAAGAAAGAAAGAAAGAAATTCTTGTTTTCTTAACACAGAAAACCACAACGATTTATTTTTCTCGTGTCTAATTTTAACCAAATGAAAAACCACTTACGTATGAACTTTAACTTCGGAGATCCCTTATTTTATTAGCTATTTTCTTCCCAGCGTCTTCTCACTGAAGCCAGTTCCCAGGCACCGTCCTGGCGCGGTGCCCGAAGGGCTGACTCAGAGCCCACAGACCAAGGGCCAGCTTAGCCCTCACCCTGGCACTTCCAGGTCAGCTTTGGTCCATCTTTTCTTCCAAGCTGCTTTCCGCCAGCCGCCCCAGCCCTGCCATCCCAATTACTGTATCCCAGCCGCAGGACCATTTCTGCAGCCTGCCCAGGTCCCATCCTCCAGCAGTTTCAGCCGCTCACCCCAACTTGGTGCCACCTGTAGATTTGCCAAGTCCACCCCATCATCCAGGGCATTAAGGAAGGTGTTAAACAGCACCAGCACCATTATCAGCCAGTTTTTCACCCACCATGTAGTTTGCCCATCCAGTCCATACCTCCACCAGTTTAACTACAAGGCTGCCATGAGAGACTGTGCCAAAAGCCTTGCAAAAGTTGAGGTAGCACCATCCATCGCGCTCCACCATCCACAGAGCCAGCCTTTTCATCACCGAAACCCATCAGCACAATTTGCTTTTGGTGACTCTGAGCTGGCTCTTCCCAATCACCTGTTTGTGCTTCAGGCACCTGGAAATGCTCCTCATGGGTAGCAGAAGGGGAGGCCGGGACATTAGCACTGTGCACATCACGGCTCCTGATTCATAGGTCACTGGTCAGCTTCCACTCAGTGTCTCGGTCCTCTGAAGATGGTGAATAAGTACATTATTACCTGCCTCGCATAGCCGATGTGTGGCTTAAACGATGTGAGTCCTTTATGTGCACCACTTGGTAACTACATTATAATTAAGAGATACTTATCAGGAATCATGAGTCAAGCAGAACATGCCAAGCACTGGGAACACCATCCAAATGGAGAGATGTTTTGTCAATAAATAATTTAGTCCTCGTTCCTGCAGCGTGTTTCATTTATAAGGGGAAGACTTGGAACCATATAAAAGGCCTCCATCCCTTTGCCTCTCACAATCTGCTCTCCTGGTCAGCGTCTGTCTTCCCTCGTGAATTGGGTAAGACACATCCTGGAGCAGCTGGGTTCATTTTTGGGTGGGTGTCTGGATTCGGGAGGTCATGGACCTGGCACTCTTGCACTGCCCTTCAGACCGTGCTCYACACACAGGGGCTAGAGGACGGTGGGCTAAGCCAAGAAAGAAGCTACTGGGGGACTTGGGTATGGGATTTACAGCAATGCCACTATGTGCTGCAATGCCTTATGGTTATTTCTGTTCTTGGAGGGGAAAAAAATCAAGGGTAAGGTCAGAAAGAGGATTTGGACATAATATGACCAGTACTGGGCAACTGTAAGAATTTCCTTTAGATCCAGGCTTTCAGGATAAGCAAGGTTGACCTATGAATGGCTCACTAAAGCAGCTTTATGGGGATTAAATGAAAACAGAGGAGATGGAAATGCAAGCCTATCTGGCCATGTGTTTTTCAGGTTTTTCCCTACAATTCAAACATGATATACTCTTCTGGAAGAGAATCATACTTCAACTTGAACTCAACCTGGTATGATCCCTCGGGGTCCTGGCTGGACACCCGGCGCACACCCTTCCGCTACGGCTACAACACCTGCTCCTCAGGCTGCGACAGCGAAGGCGTTGAAGGCATGAGAGGGCACAACTACCGGCATTATGGCTATCGGCAGCCAGTCTGCTCCGAGAGATGCCACGGCTATGCTGCGGCTGATTCATGCCACGGAGGTGGGGGCTCGAGCTGTGTCAGGAGGCCCACGTACAGCTATGGGTCATCGGGGGGATGCCACAGCTACGGGAGGTCGGTCTGCTCCGAGAGAGGCCACGGGTCCTCAGGTTCATGCCATGGAGGTGGTGCAAGCTGTGTCAGGAGACCCACATACAGTTATGGGTCATCAGGGGGATGCCATAGCTACGAGAGGTCGGTCTGCTCCGAGAGATGCCACGGATCAGGGTACCAGGGCGGGAAGCCGTGCTACAGCAAGCCAACGCAGCACATCCCGCAGTGCTGCCCGGTGCAGACCTGTCCCCCTCCAGTGCAGACCTGTCCCCCTCCAGTGCAGACCTGTCCCCCTCCGGTGCAGGCCTGTCCCCCTCCAGTGCAGACCTGTCCCCCTCCGGTGAAGATCTGTCCCCCTCCGGTGAAGATCTGTCCCCCTCCGGTGCAGCAAGGCTGCGTGCCCGTGGCAAAGTGCATCCCAAGCCAGCAGCAAAAGCAGGTCTGCAAAGTGCCAGCCCGGAAGATGAAGTAGAGGACATGAGGAGTGGGCATGAATGAGAGAAACTTCTCACTCTTGCAACGTYACCTCAATGGCCAGCATGTCCCGTGTTGCTCACGGATCTCCACTCTTCCTGTCATTTTGCTTGTAATGTGCTTTGAAGGTGTAACCCACTATCTCTGTGAAATATAACATGCTGCTCACCTCCTTATTTCACAGCAGACGTGGAGGCAATAAAAAATTATGTTTCATAAACCACTTGCATCAGTGTCATCCCTCTGAATTGCTTCTGTTCCTCCTTGTGGCCAAAGCTGGTGTTTGTAGCGTCCCCGTTCACCCTCACATCGAGGTTCCTGGTTGATTCAACCTGGTGTCCTTTTATTCCTAGTCCAGACAACTTCCACACTGAGAAGGAACTGACAGTTTTCATCATGGACTCTTTATGCAACCCAGGAATTAAATATTAATATACTAATGTAAAAAAACCCACACACTTCATCAGAGAGGTGAAAATGAGAGGGTCTGCTTGGGACATCATTTCATTCACTGATGAGGCAATGGGTGCAGTTTGACTTGTATCAGAAGCCTCCAAAATAAGCCCTGGGAAAAATGTCAGGAAGAGAGTTCAGGAATAGGAATGGCACAGATAGTGCAGAGCAAGAGGGGATGCCGAAGCTAGTGGAAGAGAAATGCTGTGGTCCATGGTCCATTAGACCTTCAGAGATCCCAAGCATGACAGATCTTGTCTCACCCCAAGGGAGGCAGCTYCTGCAGGACCTGCGGGTCTTCGGCAGCCAGTGCTCAGTGATGCTCRGTGCTGCTCTGACAGCTGAGAGACGTTGGGAAAGACCAGGGAGGGGTGAGATCTCTCAGARCTGAAGACTTCGACCCAGGGAGAAACGGGAATCATCTGGCCAGGAATACATGTCAAATGGAAATTAGAAATGGGTTTGTAGACATCAGCGGGGCACTTGGCTGGATCCGCTCTCTCTAATGGAGCGAAAGGCCCCAAACTCCTTGTAAGATTTAAGAAGAGGAATCCTTGTAAGGTTAGAGGAGGAATCACCCGGGAGGACTGTTGCAGCAAAGCAGGGATCTGGAGTCAGTGACTCACAGCATCATGTCCCAGGTGGCTCCTCGCACCTCACCCAGCCCAGGCAAGAGCCTCCATCGTCTCCATCTCCCAGTGTCCTGCCTGGCCCAGCCTGCAGGATGTGACACATGGCAGAATCAGCCACTTCGCAACATTAATGGTGGCGATTTCTCCTGCAGTACCATCTGGATAAGGAAAAGAAGTAAAAACAGGTACAGGGTGCCCCTTCTTGGGATGGAGCTTTTCTAGGTTCACACACGGGGGCTGCCGACATGCTCTGCCCTGACACTGCAGCAAGCCTTCCTCGCCAACCTCTTCCTCGCGCCTGTGAAGAGGCTGATGCCAACGTGCATTACAGAGCACACGGTTCCCATCCCAAGCGCAGCTCGGTGGGGTGGCYCAGCCCTGGGGCAACCCAAATGCCCACCCCACGGGCTGTGCCGTGGATTGCAACGGTTCGGCTGCTCCAGTGCATGCAACACCATTTGTGCAAGCCTCAGGGACCTCTGTGCAAAGAAAAGTGCCAGCAAAACTATTAAAGCAAAGGATGGGGCTGTGGCAAAGGCATCCAAATCCACTTTAAAATTCCCTCTGAAGCTTGCTGGGATGTGGAGGAGAGGGCTGGAGGAGACCTTAGGAGGGCAGCTCCCGCTTCCCACACCTCAGGGCAGGAGTTGCTCTGCTCAAGCTATTTTGACATAGATTTATCTAACCTCTAATGAGAGGGATTTCACGTGAGCAATCCCTGTCCAAAAACAAAAGAGAGATCTTCTTTGTGTTTAAATCACTTCTCAGGGATTTGGAGGTTTGAACTTGTACCAGGGGTGTCCCCCAGATCCTTCTAAGGTTTTGGGTTTTTTCTGTGCTTCGTTTATCTCCTTCATAAATAGAAAACCATTAACTGACATATGGAATAATCATGACCACRTATAAGCCACCCAGAAACCATGATCCAAACTGGGGAACAAACCGTCTCCTCAGACTTGCATTAGGACAACTGCAAAGGCAATTCCTTCCATAAAACCAAAAAATGACCCAGAGAAAAAAACTACCATCCACTCAGAATAGGATCAAGGGACACAGGGAAGCCTTTCCCAAAGACTAGGAGCTTTGCAGGAGATACGTGGGGCTCAGAGACCAACTGTAGTGTCAATACGGTCCTGTCTTATACATGGGTCCGGGTCTCCAACACACGTAAGCATCCTCCCCATCAGGCCGTGCTCAGGTGGATGTCTCTATTGCCGAGAGAGATGATAAACACGTTTGTCACCATCCACGTGATCTGAGGTGTAATTAGTGAATCGTGAATAATATTTCACAAGGATTTTCATTCTTCTGACGTTTGTGAAATATCCCCAGACACGTTCTGATTTCCTCATGTATCAATTCATTCAAGTGATTCAGCTCCATTGGTTAGCAATGAATCTCCTTGACTCTGTATTTTATTTTAATTCGATCTGTGCTATTATTAATATTACAGTGGCCTCTAGAGTCCTGGATGAGATCAGGTCTGGTGCGCTCTGTAGGCAGAAAGACACTTTTCTCCCCAAAGCAGAGTGTTAAATCAACAGAGACGCGGATCCCGATGCCCTCCCCGATGTACCCGGGAGGACGGAGGCACAGAGGGAGGAAAGAGCTCAAAGAGTCACAACACTTTCCTCCCAACTTTTTTCTCCAATCAAAGTGTAGTAAGAGTAACCAATAGCAAATATTTGGAACAAGTATTGTGGGAATGGGACACTGTTGGAGACCTTTTGTCCTTCCGAGCCTCCTGCCTGGATGTTCTCTGTCTCCYGTGGGGTTTTAAATTCCTTCTGTTTGGGTTAAAAGTCTCTCCTTCAGCAAAGAAAGGACTGACCTGAAATATTGCAGCACTCCTTTTAGTGCTTCTTTACTGCTTTACTCAGAAATAGGTTTTTCTTTGATGCTACCCCCTGGCCACGTCCCACCGCCTGCGTTTGCCCACTCCCATCATTCCGACSAGACACGTCCAGCAGGAGTTTGCTTCAAAGTCTCGCATCGCAATCTCCCACACCTACACCCCAAACCCAAACCTCGGTGACAGCTTTRGAGCCCAGAGGCAGCTCAACTCCTTTTGTAACCCACCGAGCCCCACCTCCCCGGCGGGGGCAGACGGCCAATGCTGGCCCCCGGGACTCGGCAGAGGATGTTCACACTCCTCAGGGCCCCCCCACACAGACCAGCCCCAGGCTCTCTGCTCGCCTTCTGCCGCCCCATCATGTGCTCATACCTGCATCCTTAATTCCCTTTGTCTCCTTCGCCCACTCACAGCCTAGATTTTTTTCCCAAGCTGCCCAAACACACTCATTTTTCTTACACGCCACCATGGCCTTATTTGTCCTCTTTCAAGCCCCTTTTATTTYCTGGATCCCTTTGCAACCCAGTCCACCAGCCCACCCCACTATCCCACCTTCCCGTCCACTAACATTTTTGCATTGCTTTCTYGGGCTCACGGCTGCTTTGCATTAGGCACAAGAAGCAGGTGAATTCTTTAGTCAAAGGCAGCAAAACCATCCAGAAACCTCCCCATCCCTGCGTGTGAACCACACCAGGCGTGGTGGGCAATTAACATTTTTATGGAGTAACGAGAGGAATGGCGATCCCAAAGGCAGGATAGCGATCTGCTCGTAATACCATGAGTCAAAACAGCACTGTAAAAACTCTCCAATTAACAAAGTCTTCGGGGTGGTGAACAATCAAGTCCCTCCAGTGGGAGCTCATATTGTTTCTGGAGGAAAAACACTGGGCACCCTGTAAAAGATCTCGGGCCCCATTTTTCCTCGTTGCCTCAGCTTCATGTCTCCTCTCGAATTCCTGCTGAAAGGGGTAAGTCCAGCCTGATCAAACTTTTGCACTTTTAATGATCACCAGCTTTGTCCTGATCCATTGTCTTACATGTCTCATCTCTGTGACTGTCTCTGGTCACAGTTGCTCAGTCCTTCTGCCTAGGTTATCTTCTCCATCCACGTCTATACATAAATAATAGAAAGCAACTAGGAAAACTTAAAACTTACGGGTTCAGACAGCTGAGGACAGGATTCTTTAGCTCTAGCTCTGGACTCTGTCTAGCCACCACTGCTCACTAATCACTAAGTGCTTTAACTTCTGTCTTACATATTTGCTAAATGTAGAAGAGAAGGAAAAGACTTGCTCAAAGGAAGATAGCACAGAGTCCTCTGTCCAGGTGAGGGACTGCTATGGGCAGACGTGCATTGCTAATTTTTCTCTCTTCTTTAAGAACCTGGCTTATAATGAGAATTTATTTTTCATATATAATCCCATCTAACTAGACATCTATTACTGCTAGCTGACAGACATCACAGTGTCTCTCGCCTTTGCACCCAAAGATGATAGTCTTTCCAACAGGTCTGCAAAGGTGTGCTCCCACCAGGACAGAGACCAGTGCCACCAGCGAGAACGATCCTTATGCCACGGCAGTGAAGGGTGCCACAGGAGCAGCGGTGGATCCATTTGCCATGGGAGCAGAGGATCCGGATGCCGTGGGAGCAGCGGTGTATCTGGTTACCACGGGAGCAGAGGATCCGGATGCCACGGGAGCAGTGGGGGGTCCTGCCATGGAAAGCCACAGGACTGCGAGCAGCAAATTTATCAAGCATCCTCAAAGATGAAGTGATCAGGACATTATCTGCGTGTTATGCACRTGCATGTCCTTGATCTTGTGCTGAGTTCAGAAAGCTTTGCATGTGTCCTAGCAATCTTCAAAGAAAATGYCTCCTCTCCATCCCCTGGAGAGTCCTGTACCTCTGACGAGCTTATCTGTGGGTGCTAAAATAAGCTGTGTATGTTCATGCGGGCGCAGTTTTCTCTGTATYACTTTGTGACTATATATGAGCCGTTACAATTTGGAGTTCATGAGAGTTTTGTGTTCGTGATTTTTCTTTCACCTGGTATTTCACATCACAATACAAGCCACCTTGTGCTTGTTTAATAGCCCTGAAGTTACCCTGCCCAGACACAGGCAATAGGGCTAAGCACTGCCACACTCTCTCCTGTGGAYTCCAGAGGAAAAGAGAAAGAATAAAGATTTTTAAACGCTGACATTTTAGGAGGCCATTTCAGGCCTCTGCAGAGCAGGCAGCTCTCCTCCWCGCCGCCCTCCCCCAGAGCTGGAGACCCAAAACCCCCCACCAAGACCCCACAGGCTGCATTGCCCAAGCCCTCGGGGCTGGCTGTGGGCACAACCGTGGGGCAGAAAAAGTCCTATAGGCAAAGGCACCCGTGATGGAGCAGAAACCCCTTTTTTCACCATCTGGCCCCAAGCCGCCATCCTTGGGGCAGGTATCTCCACATACTTGTGAAAAAYCCCCAACAAGCCTTTCTAGAAACCCTCTGCCCAGCACTTCAAGAGCCCTGGGTCGAGCCAGGGGCGTTGCAAGATGCTAGCGTTACACAATGAACTGATAAACTTCTTCTCAGCTTGTAATTAAAATGAATTGTGTAATTTATTGGTCTGCTATTGGCATTCATGAAATGGATGTTGCCCTGATGATAAGATTATTCTCGAGTGTGTCACGTTGATCAGAAATATCTGGCATTGCTGAAAAGGGTGCAGACAGCATCTAACTCCCTGAACAGGCTGCCTGCTATCGGTGTAGGAATCATTTGAAAAGGCTGGTTGTGTGAGTCCTGGCATTTGCCTTAAGCCCCCATTGCAAACCCCATTTTCAAGGCACGTTAAAGTGGACAGCCACAAAATCTAGAGGTGCCCAGGACTGCTGGCTGGGTGCTGCTGATCTTTAACAAACTCAGAACAATTAAAACATGAGGAACCGAATATAGCGTGATGTTGAGAGCCAAAAATTACTTYGAGTCTTTTTTGACGGAGAGTATTTACCATATTTCTTCTGATGCCAGAACAAAACACAATTAAAGAGAAGTGATCAAACCTGGGTACAGTTTGCTCTGACACTGTTCTAGTTCATAAGAGCAATTAAGCAATACAAAAGAAGCATTTAGGTTGCATACGTGATTCATTAACCCTGCCCTGTCCGCCCGCCTTTCCAAAAATCCTCCATGTTTCCGTAACAGCGAATGTGTCAGATGTTTTTCAGGTTACGGAACTGCTCAGGACTCGCAGTGCCTTAACAAAGGTTCGGGCACCTGCGTTCAAAGCAGGAGCTCACAAGAGGCTGGAGAGTCACCTCGGTGCCTGGCAGCTTGTTTAGTTTTCCAGCCGCTTCCCGAAGGATGCTGGGTCTCTCAAACAGCATTAACAAAGGCGGGATGGGGCTAAGCCTCCATCTGTCTGTGGTTGGCGTCTGGGAATAGCATAAAAACCGGAGAAAGAAAAATAAAAGGCAGGAGAGGTGGACCATAAATACCAAATGCTCGAGCATCTCTGCAGGCAAGCGAAATATTTTTCAGCCAGTGCTTTCCAAGCACTTTTGCACTGACAAAATCCCAGCAGTTCCTTACTTCAGCCAGCAATACTGATTGTAGTCCTTTATTTGCTGCCTATTTAATTACTGAAATGTCTTCCACAAGTAGTGGCAGAAAAAGGCAAAACAAGATCCGTGGTCCTAAGCACTTCCTAGCCCAGACAGCAGAGGTAGAGGAAAGGTTCGGGGAGCATCTCAAATTATTGCTTGCAATTAGGTCTCACTGCAAACGTGGTACCTGGCCTGGCCTGAAGGCTCGTGTGGGTCTGTGCGTCCATCCGAATAACACTCAGATTTGTTGGCCAATTACAAGGTAATYGGGGAGCAGGGAAAAGTGCTCCAAAAAGGATGTTCCTACAAGTTTGGAGAAAGTCCCGGGGGTCTGCCAGCTCCCCAAAACGTGGCAGCCACCCTAGGCCACCGTGAGTCACCGAAGGCAGCACCCATGGGAGCCCTTGTCCTCCACGTGGCAGCCCCGAAGCCTCTCACAACCTGGAAAAAACCACCGGCACTGCCGCTCCGGCATTACTCACAGGCTGAAAGTTAACCACATAATTATGTACCTCGCTAATCCTGGATCACTACCTAGGGCAGGTCTTCCCCCTTCCAAAAATAAGAATCCCAACTGKTTTTGGTCCTTCTTGCAACAGCAGGAAACTTTTGACCGACAAAAAAGTCTTAGAGGGGCTGTCTTCTCTCTCTCTTCACCACTCCGCCGTATTCCAGCCAGTTTTAAGAGAAACCAGCCAACAGTTGTACCAGTCAAATTGCTGCTAAGGAAGAGTTGTCTACCATGCCGAAGGCATTATTAATACTTATAGGCACATCTCTGGGTTTATGGGCATTTGCAGGACTAGAGCACCTCAAGACATTTTAAAAGGATGGTGTGATTTAGGTATACGACATAATTCCCCCCCCACAAACACAAAGCGCTCCCCAGCTGTGATCAACACCAAAAACAAACTGGAAAAACTGTGGAAACCGGGGCCACCCACACTACTCCCCCATTGGAGCTAAGCAGAGGTAGAGCTGGCAATTAAATATTTCTGCGGCACAGGAAAGACGACCGATAACAAGAGGTGATACGCGGCGCGGATGAGGTGAGTCACGCAAGCAACCTGAAGAGTGGGGAGGCAAAAAAAAAAAAAAAAAAGCCATTGACGAATTAAATGAACAGGCAGACCTCTGCGACAGGGAGGTGCTTCGTTTCCAGATGGGGTGCGCGGGGAGGGTATAAAAGCGCTCCCGTCCCGGGAAGCCTCATTCCCTCCTTGCCCCTTCACTCCACGAGCATCTCGGGTAAGAGTGGCGATGCTGCGGGGCTTTGGGGCTKGGTGCGGAACTCTCTGGGAGGTGGATGGGTTTGGAACGGGCTGAGCCCCGTGTCTTGTACTGGCTTGGGGCTTGCTCTGCGGGTGCTTGTGAGCAGGGAAGTGGGGTGAGGAGGGAGCTCAGGAGATGCCGAAAGAGAGCAGAGAGATTTGGGCTTAGAGGGAAGCTCTGGGGTGTTGCTCCGGGAGCAAGATGGCTTTGGAAAGCCAGCCGTGGTCAGCCKGCCCAGATGCTCTGGATGCTCCCAGCGTATTTGGCTATGGCTTTGGTGGGACAATCCCATGGGTGGTGTAAGAAGCCGGTGCAAGGTTTRAAGACGATTGTGGGAATTTGCGAAGACTGAAAAAATGTACATCCAGRTTTCCTTAGAAGAGCAGAATCGGGAAAGGAAAGCCCCTGACAGCTCCTCTCTCTCCCCGCAGGTCACCCCAAAACACGACAATGTGCTCCCGCCAGGAGAAGGACCATTGCCACAAGCAGGAGCGCTACACCCGCCAGACCAGCGGTGGCTGCCACGGGAGTGGCGGTGGCTGTCACAGCAGTGGTGGTGGTGGCTGCCACAGCAGCGGTGGTGGTGGCTGTCACAGCTCCGGTGGCAGTGGTGGCTGTCACAGCTCCGGCGGCAGCGGTGGTGGCTGTCACAGCTCCGGTGGCAGCGGTGGGGGCTGTCACAGCTCYGGCGGTGGCGGCTGTCACAGCTCTGGTGGTGGTGGCTGCCATGGGAAGCCACAGGTCCACTGCCAGCAGCAGCAGCAGCAGCAGCAGCAGGTCCACCAGCTGCCCTCACAGAAGCTGAAGTGATGGGGYGTCCCGCACGCCCTGGCTCCGGCAGCAAAGGCCACGCATGGACCAGCTCCCCTGSGCCTCCCCAGAGCTTTGCAAGCCCTGGAGCTGCTCGGCTGCACACCCTCTCCTCTGCCCTCCAGGACCATCGCTCCCTGGGGAAGGGGCATCACTTGTGCTTCCCTGCTGCCTCCGCCTGACGCACCACGCTGTGCTTTGGCCCCATGAGGTGCCCTTGAGACAATAAAGCATTAAGTTCCCGAGACCTCTCTTGTGTTGGCGTTTCCTTAAACTCCTCGTCCTTATTTTCCGTGCACGCTATAGGGGCGCAGCTGGGTGTAGAGGAATATAGGGTCTATACAGTTACTAGCAGGTCATATATCTTAACCAGGGGAAGCCACCCCTGAGAAAGCACCCAGCCCTTCAGCTGGGTGTACATAAGGAGACCATTTAGCRTTGCATTTTAAGGAGAATGATACTGCTGCGTAAAACAGTGCAATTTAATTCAGCAAAGTCTTTACTTCTTGTGTTTTCTGAAGCTCGTCGCGCATGTGCCGACGGCAGATGAACTCAGCAGATATCTGCCTCCGTGAGCCGAGGAGGGATGCAAAGAGTCAAGGGAAGAGCTAGCAGAGGGAGAAGCCAAATCCATCCCCCTGCACAGCCAGGACCTGGCAGAGGTGCTGCTGGAAGGGCAGGGAGACAACCAGGGAAGGGGTTCTGCAGCTGGGAGCTGGGAGCAGCCCGGCCCAGATGTGTTTCAGCYCTGCGTGAAGGCTGAGCGAGGGGAGCTGGGTGGCACAACCATGCCCGGCCGCCAGCCCCACTCACCCCAGGAAAACCCTAGAAGTGATTACTTAAGTTTTTGACTGTTTAAAGATTTTTTTTTCCCCTGTAACCACAGTAAAGAAGGACAGAGGTTTCTCTGCTTCCATTTTGATGTGGCTTCCGCTCTTAACTGGAAGCTGAACTAACACGTCTGAGAGGCTGGAGACTGCAAGAAAAACACCAGCCGTTACGAAATTTGCTACACGGTTGGTTACGCTGAAAATACTCATATGTCCTTTCTCATTGAATGAATGAGATCGTCACCTGAAAAGCAAATCAGCATTAAACTCTCCTGTGCAGAACATCACCCCTGACCTGGGCAAGACACGACTGCTACTAATATCCTCCGGAAAAAAACAAAAACAGATTGCACAAAACTCGTGCACAGAAATGCATTTGTCCTTGAAACTTTAGTCACTGGTTATTATTTTGAGTGGTAGGAGGGATGCACATAGCAATAGCAAGAAGCCCCGTGGACATTGTGCTCAGCCCCCACAGGAGCCAGCCCCTTCTGTGCATGCACGCACTTGCTCCAAAAGCCACATGGATTTTGCCGGCAGCACACACAGCTCTAAGTGGGTGTCTGCCCAGTTCCTCTGCTAATTACAGTTGCAGCCACCGGTTTCTATATCAAATTTTATGACATCAGCGGCAGTCAGCAGGGTAAATGCCGGCTGCGTTTCGTGCTGGGTGAGCCACGGGTCTGCGAGGCCGGAGGAGAGCTTTGAATCCTCCCCATCGCTGACCCCTGGGGTAAGACAGCCAGCCACCGCCACCAGGTGGGAGGCTCGTGATTGACAGTTCAAGCATCCAAAATTTCGGATGTGAGCAGTGTGAGACACTTACGCCCTGGAGACACCTGCAGYCCCGGGGGAGGTTTCACCCCGTTGTCACCACATCCCCCTCTGCTCAAGCTGGCCCACACGCAGCACGCAGGGACCCCGGGGCCAGCTCAATCCCCTGGCCATGGGTGCTTGCCTGAAGCCAGGCAGGAACCACCCAACAGCTTCCAGGAGAAGCAGGAAGGAGCTAATTTTCAGTGCCACTAGCRGTGCTGAGCATAACGAAGTAGCACTAGTTGACATGTGTCTGGGGAAAGACGTTGGCTTTCAGCTCAAACGGTCCAAGCCCCGGTGCTATCCCCTCCTCCCTCAGAGAGCTGCCAAATCATTTCTCTTTGGCAACAAGGTGGATCTTCGTGTCTGTTTGCGTGGCTGCCAACGTTATCTTCTATGTCTCAGACTTTTTCTTGCCTTTATCCTCTAAATAAGGAGCTGTGGCCTTTAGAGGTCAATGATGTACTTTGTGGGGTGATGAAGTGCTGGGCAGCTTTTCAACCAGGACAGGGCTGTGCAGAAGGGCCATCTCCGGAGCTCTGGCATTGCTCTGGAAGACGGACCAATGAAGCAGGCAGCACCAGATGAGTCTTTTAATTCCTCAGTCTTCATTTCCAGATCTTTGTCATTAAGAGGATGGAAATAGCTAGTCTTTGTCAACGAAGCACTCGGGGACCTTGCTTAGATGTRTGTGAACTTAGCAGGGCTTGCAAGGCTTTCAGCGGTCCCCAAGACCATCTTCTGGCTGCTCAGGTACCTTTTGGGGGGAATTCACACCCTTTAGGTCAAGGAGGGGAGCTAGAAAACCCCTGCTGAAGACCTGAGACCCTTCTCWAGAGGAAGCCCAGGAGGACTTTGTCTTCTCCCCGCTGGCTGTCCCCATGGCCGTGGCAGCTCTTTCAGACYGAGCATCTGAGGGAGAAGAGAGAGCAACTTTCCACTGCTTTTTACCTGGATTATTTCTGGCTTTATCTGGTACCRGCTCAATAGCAGGGATTAGACTCTGAGAGCAGAGCCTTGTGGGATGGGGCTATCATTATGCCTGGATTTAATTTAACAAAACAACCCCCAAACAGTCGAGCCTTTGGAAACCCAGGCACCCACAGGTTTTTCTATTAAGGGCAGGTGAGGCTGGCAATTAGATACTTATGTGGCACAGGAAACAGATAAAAAAGGAATGATACCCATCACAAATGAGTCAAGCGAGCGAGGTAAACAGAGGGCGGTTTGATGGGGATTGGGTATTAAATTAATAGATCGCTATGACAGAGAGCTGTCTCATTTCCGGGGAAAGGGATCTGAGATCTCTATAAAACTGCTCCTGTCCTGGGGATCTTCATTCCCTCCTCTTGCTTTCTTCTCAAGCTCAGGTAAGTCTGGCAGCACGGATGGATTTTCCTTCTTTGGGGACTCGTTTCCCGGCAGGGGATGCAGAGCATGGGTTTAATTCAAACCCTGCTGTTGGGGTGCAGGGATGCTCGCAGGGTGGTGGGATGCRTGGAGGGAGGCGAGGACCTGTCTCATGGCTGGGCCATGCCGTGTTGCTACACCCAGTTGACGAAATCCTCCGTCGGTGGATGCAGGGCACTGCTCCAGACCTGGGGGATCTCCCGGGATCCTGCATAGCAGTGCTGGGGGTGGGATTGCAAAGGGCGCAGGCAAGATCGGGGCGCGGGGGCAATCGGGGTGGTGGGACATGCAGCAGCCCCTGACAGCTCCTCTCTCCCCACAGGTCACCCCGACACACAACAATGTGCTCCCGCCAGGAGAAGGACCATTGCCACAAGCAGGAGCGCTACACCCGCCAGACCAGCGGCGGATGCCATAGCTCCGGCGGCGGTGGTGGCTGTCACAGCTCCGGCGGTGGCGGTGGCTGTCACAGCTCCGGTGGCAGCGGTGGTGGCTGTCACAGCTCCGGTGGCAGCGGTGGGGGCTGTCACAGCTCTGGCGGTGGCGGCTGTCACAGCTCTGGTGGTGGTGGCTG
>JASVER010000178.1:125259-185864 GCA_030449065.1 Oceanodroma leucorhoa
TGCTTTGGCCCCATGAGGTGCCCTTGAGACAATAAAGCATTAAGTTCCCGAGACCTCTCTTGTGTTGGCGTTTCCTTAAACTCCTCGCCCTTATTTTCCGTGCACGCTATAGGGGTGCAGCYGGATTAACAAACACACTCGTGCCATTTGTGCAGAGCTGGTTTCTTTCTGAACCCTCGTGATGCTCTGGTGACCGGCCACGGTCGATGTGGATCATCCCCAGGTGCTCACCAGCTCCTCTCTCCTCCACCAGCCAGGACCGACAGGTCCCAGGTGATGTGGAAAGCACAAAAACACCTCCCCATCCCACAGTGTGTCCTGCTGGACCCCACACCCAGGGTGCAGCGCCGGTCCTGGGTGCTCCTGGTGCCCCCAGACCCCCAGGGCTTTGCATTCCTGTCCCGTCCCCCTGGGGCTCCCCCACCATGACAGCTTTTTTTTACACAGCTTTGTGCAACCTCCTACCCAGGGAGGCTACTGGTGATCACCGGGTGGCTCACGAAAATCAGGCAGGCATCGTGTTGTACAGCTTTTATTGCTTTTTTTATGGTATTAYAACCATTTGTGTAAGAAGGAGAAAAACAAGCCAAAAAAAAATTCCTTCGGGCTATTTACAGTGCACAAACATCGCAGTTAAGACGGCTGACGTATTAACCCGTTCAGATAGGTAACAGCTGAAGGACTGGATCCTGCACTCATTAGCTTGAGAGGAATAAACTACTGCAGAAAACATCCATCTGTGTAGTGAAGTGATCATAAAGCGAATCCTTGTCAGAAACTACATATCTTCCCCCGACTTTCCAAAAACTTGCAGATGAGGATATAAATATTACAGACCTGATAACTATCTGTAATATTTTTTTCCGGTGAAACTCAGGGTGTCTACCATCCCCTCCTTGCTATTAAAACAGCCTTTTTTTATTGGTTYCTATATTGGGAGCAATGTTTTAACTGAGCATGGCCGAGGAAAGCAGTCCTGTTTCCTCATCCTCTGGCCACTCACTATTGGTAGCATTTCTTTGAGCAGCTCTGTGCAGGTTAATTACCCAAAAACACAGGTAAAAGCTTTCCATAAAATAAAAAAAATGAGGGCTGGACTTCCCTTTTTTTGATGGAAAAGAAAGCCAGCATGTTGCCCCAGCTGCATTTATTAGACTGAAACATCCTCATAAGTGTTGAGGTGCATTTTTGGTCCCCCCCCCAAACCCGTGGGAATTTTGCTGTTGACTTCAAATGAGCTGGAGATGAACTCCTAACCACAGACCTTTAATTTTCCCTGAAGAATTGCCACTCTTTATTCATTATTACTGTATAGCCTGAGTCAACTAATTGCACGGCTCATTCCAGCCCTATTGACTAGTGATTTTTCACTTTCTACCCATTAAAAACAAAAGGAGCTCATGGAGGAAGGGGTTGATATGTCAGCCTTTTCTCTGCTGTTGTGTTTACAAGAAGAAAACAGAAAATCTGCCCCCACCCACCCACCCCAGCCTTTAAGCTGCATTTGCAAAGCACCCAAAAGAGACACCCATGGAGCATCGGGACAAAACAAGAGACCCGGGGTTATTTTTGCCTCATGGAGGTAATACGTGGAGCGGGGCACRATCTTCACTTCTCCCTTGCCACCAGTGCAAGGGCAGGCGTTGCCTGCACTGGGGGAGCAGAGAGAGTCCAAAAGGTGATCATATCATGCCCATACATTTCTGGAGCCTCTGTCCTTTGCCCACGGGGCGATTCAGGGATCCTACAGGAGAGGGAAGAAAACCCACGGAGGAGTTCGCCCGCGACCGCCCCAAAGCACTGCTGAGGCTGGCATCCCTCCCCGCCAGCCCCCGTTTCCCTACCGCCCGCCCTGCAATACCTCTGYTTTGCACTACACTTGTGCCCGATAAGCTTGTGCAATTTTATTGGAGTTATCAGAGCTGATTAAATACTCTCTGGGTCCCCGTGGAGCTGGAGCTTAGCTCCTGGCTCCTTCCCGTCCTCCCCAATGGATCAGGCTTGCTGGGACAACCGCAAGGGGTAAAGCAGACCTGGGGAGCCATGCAAAACCTCGGGGTGACACCGCTCCCGAGGAAGGATCTGTCCCCACCTAACGGGGCAATGCAAATGCTGTTCGGGAGCTTCACCTGCTTSCTGAACTCCCTGAACCCCCCCTTACCTCCTCGTCTCTGTGCCCCAGGAGCGGTGGCAGCCGCCCTTCAGTACACACAGGCTTTGGCAGAGCCCCTCTCCTTCTTGTTCATGGGCTCRGTGTCCGAATCCGGCAGGCTGGTGATGTATCTGTACTTGCTGGTGGGTGACCTCTGAGAGGACAGGAGCCCATCAGACCTTCCCAGAGGGGCGAGGTGGTGAAGCGAGGGCTGGGTCCCCTCATTGCAAGGGCAAGGCAATGAAAAGGATAGTYGCAACAGGCAGCGGGGGCTGCACGGAGTCCAACGTTAAGGTTTCACGGTATTACACACGGATTTGCCCAGGGATGAAAGGGAGGCACAGCGGGACCACAGCGCCCTGCGGGACCGGGCACCCCTTCCTCACCCTCCGCCTCCCCTTCCCTGCAGGGAAATGGGGACAGCGGGACTGGGAGGGGTGCACGGGAGCTTTGCTGCCTTGCAATAGAAACCCAAGGAAATTGCCCACGATGCTCAACCCCAGGAAAATCAAAGATTAGAGAGTTCCAATTCCAACCCTGGTTGTGGGGTGGGTGTTGCAGGACCCATCAGCACCCCTGACCACCCCTAAATGTCACCCCGGCACCTTTCCCATCCATCTTTGCACCCTCGAGCCCGTACACTTACCTTGACAGGAGCAAACTCCTGCTGGATCAGCTTCTTGAACTCACTTCTACTGAACGGCTCAGATTTCTTCCCCTTCCTGGCATTGCCCTGGTAACTCTCCATCATGTCAGTGATGGCTTTAATGAGCTTAGACATGTTTCCAGCCCTGGAGAGGAGCAAAACTTGAGAACACAGCAAGGTGGCAGGGGCAGCTCTGCCTGCAGGAAAACCCCCGCGTACCCTTCCAATAACTCAAAACATTTTCAGTCCAGTTTCAGCCTTTCTCAATTTCTTTGCCAGAGGTAAAAAGAAACTTCMCTTTGCTGGATGCTGAAAGCTGGGCTGCCCACCGCCCTGGCTACTCTCGGGACTTTCACCTTGATTCACTTCATTTCTCTACTTTCCCACTCCCTGCTTAAATTAAAAGGATGAAGCTCCCTGCAGCCATCTCAGGCACTTGTCGGGTTGAATGAATCAGCTCTTGCAGCTAAGGAAAGTGCTGTGTCCACACACCCACCGCACTCGGGGCTGGGCGGAGGGAGTCCGGGCAGCTAATCCCGTGCTTGTGTCTTGCTGCCCCCGAGCCCTGCTGGGAAGGACCGGTTGCAAAACGACGCTGAAAACATAAAAGCTCATTTCAAGTACAAAAAGAAACGGCAGAGACTCACCCCGCTTACCTGCATCAACCAGCCAACGGGCGCAGATCAGACTGGTGGGAGCAGCTCTGTGCAAGCTCCTTGCAGGCTGCCGCGGAGTGGGTGGAGGGTGAGGATTTCTTCCGGTCAGTCCTGTTCTCTGGCTGCCTCTCCGCATTGCTGCACTTCCCAGGGAGCCTCCCTTATTATCCTTCCCCAGGGAGGATGTTTACCAGYACACCTGGGAAAGATGTATGTAGGTCAGCGTGCAGCTCTGCTCTCCACAGGCGTTGCTCGGGGACCCGAGCGGGGACCGCAGGGGTTTGCACAGGGGTTTGCACTGGAGACATCTCCTTGGGTCAAAAAAGAAGCTAACCAGAAGTTCTCTTCATATGTGGAAGTTTGCATTTAGCTTCTCCCAGTTTTTTTTCCTTTACAGCCAAGGTGATTTGTGAGTTCGTGGGGYGTTGCAATGTCGAAGCTTAGAAAATGTCATAGACAAAGTAACTTCCTGCRGAAAAAGTGGTTCTAATCTTATTTTTGAGGCTGTCCCACCTGTCTCGTATGGGCTGCCACTGGGCGCAGGCTACATTCACGTTTGCCCAGCTTGGACAATGGCAGCAGAGCTGTGGTTTCTTCTGCGAGAAAGGAGGAAGAGCACTGAGCTGCTTTTCAAACAAAACAGCTCCCAAGAGTGTCGACAGTGTGGGGATGCCCGGTGACGCTAGCCCCACGTGGCCATGGCCAACGGCGTTATGAGCTCCCTCCCGTGGGAAAGTCACTTACTACACGTCTCGATGGGACAGGGACAGCCACCACCCATCCCAGCAGCGTGGCCTCGGTGCCAGGCTGCACTTCAACCCTGATGGAGGGAACGGAGCCGTGCACGGGGCCAGGCTGCATTCCAGCCCCCATGGAGCACATGGGGCCGGGCTGCCCAGGGCTCCCGGGGAAAGAGCGAGGCACAGGGGCTGCGGGGATGCTGCAGCAAGGCAGCCGGGGCAGGACACTTGGCTCTCGGCCGATTCTCTGTGTGGTCTCAGAGAAGTCAATGACCCCAGGTTTGCTCACCTGGAAAGGGGGTGTAACAAGCCCTCCCTGCTATGAAGGGTGCGCCAGCTATCATTAAGGACTCAGGCACCGTCCCAAGATTGCCAGATACGGTACAAAGCCAGATGAGATCACGCTCTGCATCAATCTTCCCAGGCAGCGTTTGCAGGGCCGGGTTCGTAGCAGCGTGTTTGGGAGAGGAGGGGTTGTTGGAGCCAACCTGTGCCGCCCACGTATCGCTGCTGACACCGCCAGCGCGGCACAAGACATCTCAGCAATTAGGTGGGTTGTAAATGAGACGCAGACCATGGTCTGGAGCTAAATTTTACCCTGGCACAGTGAGACAAGAGGCAGCAAGTCACTGCAGGCCCTCTGCAGCAAGGGCTGCCCGGCACACAGATGCTTTCAGTGGAAGCCAGATCAGCCCGGGGGCTGTTCTTGCAGCTTACGGTCCCTGGGAGCTGGAGCTTTCGGGAGAGTCCCAGCCCTGGGGGACTCACTCCAGGGCTATTGGGACGGCCAGGCAGCTGGGCACAGACAGCAGCACAATTTACCCCACAACCTTTTGGGGTACAGCCTTGCCAGGTTGATTAGCATAAACCCCACAGAGAGACCGACATCCCCACAACGTCTCTCCCATGAGCCRGAGCGCCTGCTGCTCCCGGCCATGCCCTTGATGGAGATGCAGGCAAAGGAGCATTTCCTCATGGGCTGGAGCCATCCCAATGGCCAAGTGCTCAGGGTTTAAGGCTTTATGTTGGCTGGTCCTTATCTCTGGACAAATGGCCTTGGAAGAGCATCACTCTGCCATGAGGACGGTGCATGTCCAGGTGCGGGAAGGACCCCAGGCCCGGGGACGCTGTGGGGTGACCAGGCATGGTGGTGTGGAAGCCACTGCGCTGGGCAGGAAGCATTTGCGGAGGAGGATGGGAGGGCAACGCATGGCAATGGCACCTACAACCGCCGTACTCCTCCCTCCACCGCTGCCGCCTCRGTTAGCACACGTCTGCCTGGGGAATGAGAGGAATTAGGAGGAAAATTGCTCTGAATCACTCTGAGCCAGTCCCTTCCACCGGCTACTCCCTCCGAGTCTGCTGCCACCATGGTGCCATCCCGCGGCGGCACGTCCCCATCCACAGCAGCGTCAGGCTGGCTTTGCTGGGCTCCGGGTGCGGGTTTGCCCATGACGGTGGGTCGGGTCCTGGCCGTGGGCCCCACCAGGAGCACCAACCAGTTTTACCCCACTGTGGCTCATCCCTATCGGTGTGTCTAGACTGATAACGAACGCGACGCGCACGGTGCTTCAAAGTCCCCAATTGCCACAGCGCTGGGCATTGCGCAACCCGTCCTGCGCCAGCCACCAGGCTGGTGACCCCACGTGGAGGGGTCTGCAGGGGGGTGGAGGGGGTCTGCAGCAGGTGGAGGAGGTCAACAGTGGGTGGGGGGGGTCTGTGGTGGGCAGGGGGACCAGGCAGGGTGGGGATGCTGGGGCTGGGCTGGGTCCCAGCTGGGAGGCACTGCTCAGCCCCAGCTGGATCACATCCCCTCGTTGCAGGGTCATTCATAAAGCCCAGCCCTGGGAGCTTCAGCCCCTTTTCTCTAGCCTGGGAGCTTTGGGAGGGGGGCTAGCAGTGTGAGGAGCTAGCAGGGCCACCCCAAGGCTGTTTTCATGGGACAGGACAGGGTTACTATTAGGGGAGACATAGTCCTTAGCCAGGGGCTAGGCTGGGACCCTCGGCAGGGTGCGAATGCAAGCTGATGGCACTGGGGAAAAGCTCAGGGAGAAGAATGTGGGRTGCAAGCAGAGAAAAGAGAGGAGGATTTAGCGTTTACCTGCATCCACCATTTGCCTGCTCCTTTGACCTGTACCCTGGAGGAACTGTGGTGCTTCTCCCTTCTCCTGCTCCCCACGGGACACAGGTAAGAAGAGCTGATGTGGTAGTGTTGAGACAGAAAGGAGCCCTTTCCAGCAAAGCTGTGTGGTGGCTTGAGCAGGGGGGGTATGGGAGAGGAGTTTGGGGTGTTTGCAAATTGATGTACATCCTGATGCTGCCAGCTTAGCCCAAAATTTAAGTTCTTGTTTCTGGCACACAAATCAGACTAATCTTACTTATAGAATCATAGAATCATAGAATCATTAAGGTTGGAAAAGACCTCTAAGATCATCGAGTCCAACCATCAACCCAGTACCCATGCCCACTAAACCATATCCCGAAGCACCTCATCCACACGTTTTTTGAACACCTCCAGGGATGGTGACTCCACCACTTCCCTGGGCAGCCTGTTCCAATGCCTGACTACCCTTTCAGTGAAAAAATTTTTCCTAATGTCCACACCTACTTATTGCAGGTGGTGTAGAAATAGGAGATGTGATGAATGGGGGGTCACAGGACAGGGCTGTGGCTGTGATCGATGGGCCAGGGTACCGCCCTGGGGAGCAGGGCAGGACTGTGGGGCTCCCTGGGCTGCTCCGGGGCTGGTGGCTGCCCCAGCAGCCTCGGTGGCATATGCCACCAGGTGGCAGCAGGAACCTGTCGCAGACTGCCTGGTCCTCAGCTTGCAAAGGTCGAATCTTGCCCTATAACCTTGGGGGTGAAGTTAGGTGGGGCTGGGGTCTGCACACCTCCTGCTTCTTCGTGCTGCGGGAGRGCTGCTCTTGGGGCAGCAAGGCTGGAGGAACCCAGGTGCCATCCCCATCCCCAAAGAGGCAGCGTGGTCAGCAGAGCACCCATCAGCCTGACCGAGCATCCCTCTGCAGCATGGGATACGGTGCGGTTGGGGTGTATCTAACACCTTCTTMCTTGCTTTGCTTTGGTGTCTCCTCTGTTTGGGAGCTGTGAGCTCTGTTGGGGTGAAAGGGTGCATATGGATTTGGGGACTGCTCTGCTATTAAAGGAGGACCCRGTGATCGCGTCTGCTTGCTCTCAGCCCTGCATTGGTGTCCTGGTCCTGCTGCGCTCAGGGTGTGTGGTGCCTTGTTCTTCACCACCTCCAGTGCGATGGTCCAACAGCCCTGGTGGGTGACACAATGGAGGTCCTGCACCCCRGGCTTCAGGGGAGCATAAAGTCCTGCTGTGTTGGCAAATATCCTGTTGCATCAGCACCGCAAGCTTTGAGGCTGGTTCCTGCCTGGATCCTGGGGGAAGGTCCCAGGATGGTTTGTGGGTGCCCCCAGCACCCAGATTTGTGTGCTTGGCCCTTGCACAGGGAGACCCCTCTGCTGCAGAGAAGGGCTGACCACCCACCGGCAGGGTGCTGAGCTCCTGAAAAGTTGATCTGCTGCACATGGGACCCAAATCACCCTTGTGCCAAAAGCTGGGCATCCACTTATGGGCCAGCCCTGGGGACAGCTTGGTTCTTGGAGGTGATGTGCTTCTGCCCTGGCAGGGTGGTGGCAATGAACCAGCTCTACTTTCTCCCTGGGTGTGGGGCTCTTACCTGCTCCAGAGACCCTAAAGCTCTGTAGGATTGGGTGCATGACCCATGTTGGGGTGCAGGATTGAGCATTGGGTGCAGGATTGAGCATTGGGTGCAGGATCTGACTTCAGAGGGGACCTGCCACCCTGTGCAGGCTCAGGCAGAGCTGAGTGGACTCTGGTCCCCGCAGCAGATTTTACCTCGTAAGAAGGTGCTTGACACTTCAGATGTCAAAATTGCCTCCCAAGGAAGCTGAAGCAAGCTGACCAGCAGTGGTGAAGCAAACTTGTGGCAGTCTTGTGTTAACCAAGGGACTTGCTTCAGTGCTGCTGGTTTGGGGAAGCTTGTGGCAGGTTCCTTCACAGAGCAGGGCGATTTCAGGGCTTTGACTCACCCTTAGGAAATCACAACTGTTCCCTTTTCCCCTGTAAAAAGGCATTTGCAGATCGGTAGCCAGGCTCTAAGCGTGCACGGTGGGAGGCTGCTCAGCAGCATCGGAGGCRTTTCCAGCCACCCGCTCTGGAAAGCAGCTGTCAGTAAGGGACACCTCCTCAGTGCGAACTCGGGATGCTCTCAGTGAGGAGTCGGGGTTGTTCTCGGCCCTTGTCCACACAAAACCCAGCAGTTGGACCTCGCTGCTGGCTATAGCACTAAAGCTAAATGCATCAACCCCCCAGCTCCCTTCCAGCCCCATGCCAGGGCCCTGCAGAGCAAAAGTGCCCTAAAAAGGGCGCTCCTCCAGAAAAGGGTGCTCATCCGTCCTCTTCCCTCCAGCTCTCTCCTCCCACCACAGCTCAGTCCCAGGAGACACGCGGAGTGTTTTCAGGCCAAAACAGGCTTTTTTTCTGGTTAGAGATGCAAAGACTTGCCAAATTATACTGCCTTCCCTGACCTACGGAGCACATTATAATGTCGGGAGTATTGTGAGCACCCGCTGCAATGAACCCTGCTCTCCCCAGGCACCCGCCTCGCCCCTGAGAACCTGCGGCCTGTCTCCGGGGTGGATTTGCCTGGTTTAAAGCCACGTTGGGAGAGAGCGAGGCGCAGGACTTGCCCGGAGGAAAACCCACGCAGACACGCAGAAGAGCTTTGACAGCCTCAGGGCAAATCTTTATTTGGCAGCCAAACCATCAAGCTTGAGGGAAGGAAAGGAGGGAGGTGGGCAGAGAGGGACGGAGAGGAGAAAGCCAGGGGCTGCAAGCACTGCGTGGATGCCTTTGGCCAGGGACCACAGCCCGTCTCAGTGGTGGTGTTGGTGCTGGTGTTTGTGCTGGTGTTGTTGCTGCTGGTCCTCGACTTCATGGAGGTGTTCGTGGGTGGCAATGGTCACACGGGTGATCAGCAACATTGTCTCGCAGAAGCTGAGCTGCTCATCCTTGTTGGCATCGAGGTCCTTCATGATTTCGTCAATGGTGGCCTTGTTCTTCACGTGCTGCAAAGGGAAGGACAGGGTGAGGGCAAAGTCCTGCCATCCACAGCTCAAGCCTCCCCCCGGCCTCTCTGGGACCCTCACAGGTGCCAGGTCCCCAGTAGTCCGGTGCTGTGTGTGGCTCCATCCTTGTGCCACCATCACCCATTGCTTTGGGTACAGCAATGATTCAGCCGAGGCAATGAAGCAATCGGAGAGCAATGGGCTAGCATCACTGCAAGGGCACCGTGCAATGTGGAGACCGATGAAGGCAGCAGTGTTAGGTCAGCCATAAACCTCTCCTTTAGCGTGTGGGATCAAAAACACTTTACCTTCTGCTTTAGCAAAGTGAGTTACAAAAAATGGGCTTTTTGGCAGGTATTTCTGACATCATTGCTCCTAGGTGGCAGAGCAGCTCTCGGGCAATATGGTCCTGATTTTTGCAGATAAGGTGATGAGGGTAAATATCTGGCTGCAGGTTTGCCCAGACCTGGGTGGGTTTCCTTCATCTGTCTTTATGGACCACATTTGGAAAATGGCAGTTGGACAGGGAGGGTCTGGGCAGAAGGTGTTGGGGCAGGAGATTATAGTGGGAAGGGAGTGAATCCAGTTCCTGGGGGTATTCAGGCAATGGGGTCCAGCCCGGCTCCCTCCCCACATGGGTCACGAGAAACTCCACTCACCCTCAGGTAGTTCACAAGCTGCTGGTCAATCAGGAGCTTCAGCTCGTTCTTGGTCAGGGTGTCTCTGTGTCCCTCCCGTCTCGAGTACTGGTGGAAGACATCAATGATGACATCCATGGCCTTCTCCAGCTCGGAGAGCTGTTCCTGGGTCTGGGGGATCTAGAAGAGAAACGATTACACTGAATAATATCAGGAGCTACAATAGATGGGGAAGTCTGATGTAAATCAGCGAGGCTCCGGTACAGCCACCTGCTYCACACCAGATGAAGACGCAGCCTGGGTTTGTTCAGTCATTCTTTTTTGGGAATAAATTTGAGCTGTTTGTTTTGAGTTTGCTTTTATCCACAAGCTAGAGGAGACTGGAAGGGCTTGCAGCCTTTGCCTGCTTCTGCTCTGAGATGTGCAACTACACATAATAGCTGAGAGCTGATTTTCCCCCCCAAATGTGCCTTCTGTAAGTCAAGCGCTGTTGGAGGAAGRCTCCCAAAATAGCTGGTGGCACTTCAGAACCCTCTGCAGAGATACAGAGTATGAGATCTGACGTCCAGGAGCCCCTTCAGTGGTCGGACTGTGCTGTGGGGAGCTTCTCCCAGGAGGAGACATCTCTCCTTGTGGGTTGTGCTCGGATGAGCCTGAGTGGAGATGCTTGTCCTCTGCCAGCTACTGATGGCAGCTCACACGGCGAGAAGAGGCTCCCCGAGGGTCCTTGCACCTCCGATGGCCCAACCGGCACCTGGAAAAGAGCATGGAGACCTTAAATGCCCGAGCCACCATTGGACTTGCCTTGCTCATCTTGACGAAGTAGCGAGATCCACTCGGGCTGGAGCAGGGCTGGTCCCAAGCGTGGCATCTCTTATAGCCTGGCCATCCGCCTGCGCCACTCCACCGGTTGTGAAACGTCTCTGTTTCATCCAATTCCAGTCCATCTTCATGACATACTTGTGCATTGCTTAAGGTTCCAGGGTAGTTCCTTAAAAGGGGTCTCTGTGGCTTTTCCCGCAAGGTCGGTGTGTCACGTACTCAGGCTGGGTGGCAGGGAGGTGGCATGGCCATGGCCATGTCCCCTTCACCCCCTCCACCTGGCTATTGGGGCTGCAGTTCTCCAACTCTCGACAGAAGTCCATTCCCCTTGGCTTCTTCWATTTCACCTGTTTTACTCTCCTCTGTAGGGGTGTCTTTTCATGCCACAGGGCAAAGGGGAACCACAGCATCACGCCTGCACTTCTCCAACGAGCCAGCACTGCTTGGTCCCGTGGCACCCCCATCCTTGCAGACCTGGGGCACGCAAGCACCTGTGCCCCCAAAAGCATCCCACTGCTCCGCGCAGCCCAGCGCTGACAGCACGGTCAGGGCTGCCTGCGCGACACGGGGACAGGGACAGARCTGGTGCTGAGGGCAGTGCCCCAGTGCTGGGGGATGTCCCCTGCCTGCAGCAAGGAGCTCTTTATGAAAGAAATAATACAGGGCAGGTTCCCAGTCTGGCGGGGCTCCAGRAACTTCATTTCAACTCCTCAGGTCAGCAACAGCCTCTGCTAAGGGTGGTTTCTCCCCACCCAAGGTATGCTCTGAGCTGTGGAGACCAGGTGTGGCTGAAAAGTGTATTTTTACTTTYTAGGACTGCGTGCTCACTTTGTGGCTTCTTTTTTTTTGTTGTTGTTTCTCAGCGTTGCAGAGACCCAGCGCAGGCGCTCTGGCTCGGAGCAGCTAAGATCAGGAGCAAAACGAGATTTTCCAGTGCTTCTTCATTAAAATGCTCTGCCTGCTGATTCAGCTGACTTGTTTGGGGATTTGTTTAACCTGCCAAACACGATGTTAATCTCAGACACAGAGTGGAGGCCCCATGGACAKGCCTGGGGCGAGCTCCAGATGAGCTGACACCGGGCAGCACCACGCAGGGAGCTCCTCAGGGATGCAGCCCTGGTCCACACACAGCGGCCACCCGGACCCCAGCCCTCGCTGGTGGGGGGTGCGCTGCATTTCACAACGGGAGTGCTTTGATGCACGGAACTGCTGGGGAAGGGCCAGGGCGTTTCACAACAGGGTGTCAGGGACCATCCGCTCAGTTGCAGAATTTTGTAGCAATTTCAGGAAACCGTAGTTTTGGTCATTTTATCATCCTGGAGGTAGGGAAGGGCAAGGATGGACTACAGGGTATGGGATGGGCCAGGGATTTCCAAAGAGGGRTGGTGGCTAGACCCTCAGATGTGCCCACCAGGCAGCAGGGATGAGACCCCAGGTATATGGTTTTTAAATGCCAGTGCCGTCGCTAAGGTGACCGGGGAGCCTGGGTGTCTCTTAGGGTCACAGGAACATGTGCTSACACAACTTTTTGCCAAGTCTCCTTGCAGGGGGAGCCTCCCCGTCCAGCTGTGCCCGTAAGCCAAGCCAAAGTGGCTGCAGCAAGCTGCAACCCTAGCCCCAGGGCCACTGGGGTTGAGCAAGCACCCACTTGCTGGAGCTGCGGAGAGGGAGGAGCGGGAAGCAGGCATCAGGCRGCACGCAAGCGGCCCGATAGCCATGGCAAGTGAAAGATCTGGTTCGAGGTGACTGGGCTTGGTTGTGCCCTGAGGACCTGAGCCCTGGCAGGGCACCCCACGCTTGACAATCATTGCAAAACATTGCAACATCTTTCAAAATGTACATTTACGGGCAAGTGGCTGGCTGATGTAGGAAGGGGGCACGAGGGCACGGCAGGGTTTGGCACTATGTGGTTTGCCATGTTTCACAGCAGGCTTTAGCCGAGGATCAGGATGGGACATATGTTCTGGTTGCTGTATGTGGTTTTAGCTCGGGGAAGCCAGGGAACGTGCTCTGAGCCCTAGCTCCTGAGCACCTCTGAGCATCAGTGATGCTCCATCTGTGWCCTGTCATGAGCAGCTACCACAGGAGCTGGGGCAGCCTAGAGGTTTTCCCGTCCTGGAGCCGCAGGGGAAAAGATTTTCCAGTCCTTTAGATCAAGCCAAAAAGCTTTCACGTATGTCTCGGCCATATCAAACAGCTACAAACTCAGCTGCTTGGCAGGCACTACCTTGGTCCAGCCCAAAGGGAGCTGAGAGCCAGCTCTGCTGCCCGCACAGGCACGGCCCAACTGCTGCAGGGTGCTGGACCCTCTCCAAGCCCTCCTGGAGCTCTGGCAGGTTGCAGGGCTGGATCTGGCCATTGCACTTGCCCTGCCTGCTTGTGCTGCGACATGCAACGTGTTGCTCTCGCTTGTGCTGGGGCAGCTGCCTGCTCAGCCCCATGGGGTGGTGGTACCCGAGCGTTCAGTGAGGAAAAGAGCCAGATTGCAGTGTATTTAGTACCCAGAAATGGTTTGTTGGTGCTGCAAGACATCTCCCGGGTGGCTCAGCCAGGGACAAGACCCTCGTGCCCTGCTGGAGACCATCAGGGTTTTGGTCAGAATATTTTACTGGTGGAAAACTCTGAGATGGAAACCATCCGGGCATTTAATCTTGGCTGGGTAGCAAGTGATTCAGCAGGGTTGGGAAGGGAGCACTCCTGTCTGTGTGGGAAAACTCTGAAATTTCAGTTTTCATTGGGATTTAGGGAGAAAACCTTAAATCTCAATTTCCCATGGGCTAGAAGTTATATATACAGATAGTAAYGTCTGTGTGCATTTTTTTCCTAAGAGCACCCTGGCTTGTTCTTGTGGTAAAGGCTGTGTTCTGTTGTGATCTGCTGTTGTCATGGGTATTAATGCATTTTTCCTGCTCGTGGGTGATTCTGCATCCAGAAGACGCACTTGGCGTGGCCAAGGGGAAAAAGTTGGATCAGGATGGGCAAAACAGGAGGTGCTTCCCCAAGCTAGGCTGGCTCTGCTCCTCCCAGTCTATGCAGAAAACTTCCTCTGCCAGGAAAAAAAMCTCTGATATGACTGCTATATGTTGCAGCTGATGGTTAAAAGCCTTGCAGAGCTCAGGCAGTGTCTTGCGCTGGTTTTCTGTCCATTAATACCCCCCTAGCCCATCAGTCCAGCCCTCTCGGCTTGGACCAGACGCTGAGCAGTACAGCTCTCACCCACTCACCACATCTCGATCATAAGCCTCTTCCTTTATGGGTTTTTTGGGGTGCCTTATTTAGGCAAACCTTTATCCCACAGCTCCAGCGGGACCATGCATTCGCCGCAGCTGGTGCCCACCCTCCCCATCCATGAGATGGATGCAAAAGGGAGTGCTGAGATAGGAAGGACTCAGTGAACTTCAAGAGATGCTTTATTGTCTCACAAGCATGAGTGATCCAAGCAGACAGAAAGCAGCCAGAGCCCGATTCCTGTAAGCAACCCCCTCTGAGTTTTTCATGGGTTGTGCGTAGAGACTCAATCCTTGTCTGGTGCACAGCGGTCATCCCCGTGGCTGATGCGATGGGCATCATCAGTCACCTTGGCCAAGACGATGGTGAACTCCTTGAAAGTCAGCTCTTTGTCCTCATTTAAGTCTGTCTCTTTGAAGAGCTTGCCCAGGTAGTCGCGATGGTTCCTGCCCTGAAATTGGGGGACAAGGACGTGTCAGCATGCCCCCTCCCTGGGCTGCACACCCGCTGGTGGAAACCGAGCCAGCTTTATTCTTGCATGCCCTGGGAAGTGTTTGGAAGCTGCAGGATCATTGTGACCCTCTCCTACCTTGTAGTTAGCCCCTAGTTAAAACCCCAGAYGGACAGGCTCTTATCCCAAGCCCCTTTGGCTGCTCTGTACCCCTGCAGTGGCAGGAGGGATGAGTATGGATGGTCCCACAGCATATGGACAAGCTGGGTCTGATCACAAACCCACTCTTCTGGACCACAGCCCTTGGTGGGGACTGCAGCCCATTCCCCCAGGAATATCCCTGGAGGCAATCTCAGCCTCATCCCCGCCCCCCCCTGCATCCCCCCGAGGAGAGCATCCCTCCAGGGAGCACAACAGCTCCTGTGGCACTCACACAAGCTTGCAGGAAGGTGGGTGCCTGCTCAGTCAGCAGCGTCTTGAAGTCTTTGAAGCTGAGGAGGTCAAATTCCCCATCCCGGATGCTGTACCGGTGGTAGACATCCACAATGGTTTCCAGGGCCATCTCCAGCGTGCAGTTTCCAGGGAACTGCCGAGTCTCGGAAAGGGTGTTTTTGTCGTGGGTGCTTGCAGACATGGTTGAGCTCTTGAGGTACCCGCAGAAACTGTGTGGAAAAACCCCAAAGCCATGAGATGCATCAAAAAAACAGGCACCCCACGCCATGTTCTTGGCCCCCACCCCAAGCACCCCAAGGCGGGTTGCTGCACCTCCCCAGCGTAAGAGCAGATCTACACCGGGASCCCAGTCCCGTCGGGGCTGAGCAGACCAGCAGCACCCCGCGTGCCCGGGAGCAGCCGGCAGCTCCTCGGTGCTGAGCGGGTAATAAGTGGTTTTAGGAATATCGCCGTTTTACAGCGTTGCCCAACAGCCTCTAATTTTAGCTTCGCCCAAGAAGCGGCTTGTTCTTACTGACCTGGAGGCATTTGTCAGGCAAATCAGACAAACCCATCAGGCTGTGGTGGCAGATCTGTACCGTGCCACTGACAACGCGGATGACTTTAAGGCAGGGAGCACAGTTCAGGTACGGGCTCCACTGCAGCCTCTGCCTGACCTCCTCCTCCTCTCTTTGTGAATCTCCCTCTCCTCTTTGGGCTGCAAACCCTTTTCACCGCAGAYGCTGAGCACAGAGACCCTGCTCTCTGATGGGTGCCACCGTGCAGGTGACACCCCCGAAGGGCTCTCTCCTTGCCAGCAGAAACGATTACACCGCTGCTAAAGATGGCACAGAAGTGCCATTAATTTATACTAGTCTCGTAATAGCCAAAAMCAGCCTCCTACCCTGGCCCAAGTAGAAAGCATCACCCTGGAATAAAACAGGCATGGCATGAAGTGATATTCAAAATCGCTTCTCCCTCATCTTATTTCCTGCAAGAACCATTGCAGTGTTACTTACCTTTGTCTCCGAGAAGGGTTTGCAGAGGATGGGTCTGTTGCAGTGATCCAAGAGCCTGGACAGCCCTTTTATACATGTCTGAGGTCCTCTTTCATCAGAGATGGTGACACACCTGCTGCAAGCAACAGCTTGAGTTAGCATTTCCCGTACCTGGAAATTGCAAGGTGGGAACTTCTGAACCCCTCCCGGTCTCATACCTCTGCACATAGTTCCTGGTTGCACCCACCGGGCTTTGGAAATGCTGTCCTCCTACCCCACCATCRCTTCCGACAGGGCTGAGCTGCTCGTGTGCTGGGCAAAGAATGGGAAAAACACTGGATGTACCATCACACCTCAACGTGAGCGTAAAGGGCAAGTCCGTCTTGGCAGAACTCGCCAAAACTTTGCCAGTTTTGCAATRTGCTGAAAATTTTGCGTGCTGTCGTGCCGATGTAGAAGAAAGATGGGCTATTTCAGAGAGATGTGGATAACTTCGTCCCTTCATTGTTTTTAATGGGATCTCTGTTTTCTACAATGCTAACTGGTTGAACGCTAGCAAAGATGAAGACAGCATCTGCCTTTTAATAAATTGTTTTCCAGAGTATTTTCCATTACTTTTTATTTTCACATCACTTGTACTAGACCTTTCCTCTTGCTCCAGAAACTTTGTGAAGGAAACTGTGCATAAAACAAGAASAAAATCTGAGGTCAGATCTGCTCTTTACTGGTTGGAGCATTAACTAGCAAGTGTTTTGCAATAGTCACCTCTGTGCCACCCATCTTGCATTAGCAGAACAGGTACTAGAAGAATGAAGAGACTATAAAAAGATGTAAAAMTAAGACAATAGGTTCCAGGAAGAGGGTAGGAACAGAAAAACAAAAGGGTAACCATTCCTGTTTGAGGATGCTTCTTGCGTGTCCCAGGGGCAGTATCAAGAACTGTCGCATGAGTTTATTCTGGTATCCCTGACTCACTTTATTGCTTTTTTTGTTTTCCTGCTCTACTCATCAGGGACTGTCAACAATCCGAAATTGCATCCTCATTCCCCAGCTGGCCTTGCAAAGCATCAGCCGRGGCTGGTTTTTCCCCAGTCCACTTGCACAGTCCCCACACAGACAGACCTGAGGGCTCTGAATTCCCATCTTCACCAGACACGTTCCCCAAAAACCCGCGGGGGAGGCAGCTCGCGATGCTCGGCCCCGCAAGGGGAGCGATGCCCAAGTGACACCCGGGTGCCCTGGCAGGACAGTGAATAATGTCTGCTCSTGGGGGACAAGGGCTGCTCCCCARTGGCAAAATTGTGGAGCCAGAGAGTGATCATCTATGTCATTGAATGCAAATAACCACGCAATACCCCCATGTTTTCTTTCGTGACTCAGTTTTACATGGGACAGGCTTCTGGTTTCAGCTGATGTTGGGAATGTCAGAGCCTCCTGAGCCTGAGGGTTTCCCGCACGGTGCACAGTCACTGGCAGATACAGGAGCTATTTTCCACTCGCATATCTGCTCCCCAGGAGCCCGCGGTGGCTTGTAAACGTGCTGTGACCCGGAGGGCTGTTGCCCCACGCTAACAAAAACATCCAACTTTATTGTGCAGAGTTMACACCAGCTCTCCGGAGCCCCTCGGCCTTTTTCTTTGCTGTGCCGGGGCTTGCAAGATAAGCGCTGGTTGCTTCGCAGGTTGCAAAAGCCTTGCGCACGCACACGCGGGATGCTGCACCCCCAGCTCCTGAGCTTCCTGGGGAAGCAGCCCCCGGCTGTGCTTCACCCATGGCATGTCCTGGAGCTGGTGCAAAGAGGGGCCAGGAGAACCAACATTTTTGTGCAGCCACCAGCTGCCTCTATCCAGGAACCCCCCCAGTGTGATGGGGTGCTACGGACCCCRCTGTCTGCTGAGGTGAAGGGTGCTGGGGCCAACCCCCTGTGCAGGGAACCCGCTGATCCTCGGGAAGGCAGTGGGAGCATGCCGGGGTCTGACGTGCTTCAGGACAAGGAGCCCACGCAGCCTGTGCTGCTCAGCTGGAACCCAGCAGCAACGTTGTCCTGGCTCCCCGCTCTGCAGAGAGCAGCGTCCCCCAGTGCCACCTTCCCTTTCCCATTGCTTCTCCAGTTCAATCTGCATTTAACCCCCTCGCAGCACGGGCTGGGTGCATATTGCATCCTCCCTGGAGGCAACAGGACACATAATACAGATGCATTTGGTGCTCGAAGAAAGAAATTTTATTTCAATGCCATAGGCAGAGGCAGGTGACAAAGATTTGGTTACAGGTTTGTCTGTGCTTGCGGACAAATGGAAGGGAGAGCACGATCCCGTGGGCACAGTCACCCTGGGAACCRCTTCACTTTCCGGGACCGTGGCCGTCGTCATGGCCATGGTCATGGCTGTGACTGGCATCTGGATGCCGGTCGTGGCTCCTGAGATGCTGATGGGACCTATTGTGGGCATCAATGACTACGAGATTCAGCGTGGTCAGGAACTCGGTGAACTTCAGGCGACCGTTGTGGTTGCCGTCTGCTTTGGTGAAGAGCTTGCTTATGTAGTCATCGATGGACATGTTAGGCTGCAGCAGGACAAACATGAAAAAGAGTCAGCCTGAAGCACAGTGGGGTTTAGGGTCACCCTGCCAGCCTGCACCTACGGCAGGAGGCTCACCCAACAAGGATTGCACCGTTTCAGGAAAACCCTAGAAAAACCCTCCCTCCCCTTTGGGAGGCTCTCAGCCACCCTCATGCCCCAAGGAGGCCACCACTCCTACAAGCTCTCGCCAGCGTTAAGAAAGCTGGGCCATGCTCGGCTCTTACCGGTATGGTGTTTTTGAGGAAGGGCTTGGCGTTCTTCTTCAGCAGCTCCGAGAACTCACTCTTGCTCAGGTAGTCATCCATGGGGTGCTTAATGGCATAGTGGTGGTAGATGTTGATGGCGCACTCCAAGGCGAGTTCCAGGTCGGTTTTCATCTTGCTAGGAAGGGACAGGCAGCAAAACATTAAACGTCGTTGGAGGAGAAGGACTGCCCTCTCCTCCGGGAGCCCCAGCCAGGCACTGGCTGCCCGGCGGGGTTGGGCTCATTCCGGTGGCACTTCCAGCAGCACGAAGCCTGAAGCCACCATTTGGCAAGGACCTACTTACCTACGAGCGGTGCTGGGGCTGACTTCTGCAGACAGCGGTGCGCGGGAGGAGAGGAGCGGGCAGGAGAAGTGACGRCGCGGTGGAGGCGAGGTCTCTTTTATACTCTCCCTGAGCTATGATTTGTGACACCCTCAAATTTCCTTCAGGGTGATAACCCCGGGAATTGAGCAAGGCTATGCAGCACGCCCAGGCGGCAATTTCTTGCCTGGCTCCAGGAACTGGCTGCTCCCACTGTTAACGAGGGAGGGGACGCACCAAACTCATTAGGGCAAAACACGGAAACACCAAAAGAGACATTTCCAGGGAGCCAGCATCGTGGGTCAGTGATGGTGCAGGGGCTTTCCCAGGAGGTGGGAAGTTCCTGCAGAGTTTGGGGGTCTTTGCGGAGATGATGGAAGAGGAATTTTTCCAGATCACACAAAAGGTGCTGGGTGAGGGTCTCCAGTGGGATGATGCTGTTTTTTCCCGCTGGGAGATGTGGTTCGTCACTCCTGTCTCTGCCCTGATGCTGTTGAATTTAGCTGGAGGGGTTGTGTCTGCCCCCAGCACGCTGCTGCCCGGGTGCTGGGGGATGGCCAACGCATCCCACCCCCCAGTCACCTCCCCAAAATCACAACTTCCTGAATCATTTCTTAACAGCTAGCCAGGGAGCCAAGAAAGACGTTACAAATCCGGGCACGCCAGCGTGCTGTAAACCTGCCAGCCAGTCTTAGGACGTGACATTTCCCAGCAGCCGTAATCGCTGCCTGATGATAACCGAGGCCATTGGTAATTGCTGCTTATTCCCAGTGTTGGGGGGATGCTGCCACATGCGGGAGATCCCATGGTGTTCCCAGTGCCTGACACGGGCTGCTAAACCCTGCGTGTCTTGGGGGAAAGACAGCCCGGGGGAGCTGGTGAGGAGCCTGTGCTCGAGGGTGCCCAAGCCCTTCACCCCAGGTCTGTGCTTGGTGGGACTGGCAGGGCAAAAAGCCCGTGCTAGCTGTTATGGATCTTAGGAGACGGGAAGCACAGTGGTGGTGAAACATCTCCCCGTCAGCCTCCTAACACAAGAGCGTGAATAACTGGTGCCAGAAAAAGCCTAAATTGCAAAAGAGTGAAACAAAGGGACAGGTTGTGCGACGGAGGAACGTGGGCGCGTCCTCTCCGGGAAGGGGAGCCGCGCGGGGCTGCTCAGCGGGACGCGGGCGCGCCGTCAGCGAGACGTGACGGAACACGCGTGGGGGGGTGTGAAGGGCCGCGCCGGCTCCACGCGGGGAGACGGGAGGAGGCACGTGCGCGCCGCGGGGCCTCGCGCTGCCCTTTGCTGCCCGACGCGCCGCGGAAGCCGCGTGCCGGGACACCGGGAGCTCCCGGCGCCTGCCCTGCCTGGGGCCCGGCGGCTGTGCCGCGGCAGCCCGCGCTCCGGCGCAAGAGCCGCCGTGGGGTGTTGGTATCTGCGCCGTGGCCGAGCGCATCCGCAGGGACGGGAGTGTTGGTGCCGCAGGGAYGGAGCCGGTACGGCCCCGCGGGCATAGCGGTGACAGGCGTGTGGGTGCGTGCGTGCAGGCAGGCTGGGATGCCTGTGAACAGCACCATGGCAGCTTCAAATATCCACAGATCGGGCATAAAAAGGGCCAAGAGGTTGTAGGGAGGGTCCTTTTCACCTGCCTCCGAGATGCAAGTGCGGTGCAGCCGCGTTTCACTGAGCCRGGAGGGATGGACACTCTTTTTTTTCCTAATATTGATTCTCGGGTGAGCGCTGGATCTCAGAAGCTGGGGTGCGTGCAACAACCCCCGCGCACTCCATTTGGGGGAGCAGGGGGATGAGCTTCAACCCCAGTCTCCTGGCAAACCAACCCTTGCAAAACCGAGGGTGCAGTGCCCGGGTGGGAGTCCCAGGCAGAAGGACGGGCAGAGCATCGCCAGCAACCAACAGGATCCGTCTGCGGGGACATTAGCACCGGCTGCAGCCCCTAACTGAGTCACATCCACTCACAGCATGAGAAAAAAATGTGCCATCCGTGAGGTTTTMATTTATTTAAGGTTCAAAAACGACCGGAAGCACAGCAACAAAACTTTACAATAGGAAATTACAAAAAACTTTACAAAAGGTCCTTACAAAAGGACCCCAAAAGTCCCCCGCRGCTCCGCCCCCTGCCATTTTGCATTCCTTCAGTGCATCGCTGTAGATCATGGCCAGGGTCCCCAGGAAGGTGATGTACCCCTAGAAATCCACTTCCTTGTCTTTGTTATGGTCCGGATCCTGTCCGCACCACGGCTGCGGGCAGCGCGGGGCTGGAGGGGAGCTCAGGGGGCAGCCAGGAGCTGGTCCAGCCTTGGGGCAGGGAGTGGGGAGCGCCGGGGGCACCCCCCCCTCTCCACCCCGGGGGATGCTCTGCAAGTCTCTCGCTTGCCCTGGTGCCAGCAGGGCAGGAGGGGGGGGCAAGGCCCCTCCAGACCCACCTCAGCCCCCACGGTCTGGCCCCGAGAGGGCAGGGGGCTGCCCTGGATCCCCGCCATCACGCCATCCCGGGGTGTTGCATCAGCTGGGGCCGGTGGCTGRGGGGTGACTCACGGGGCGCAGCCCAAACGTGGCTCCCGGCCGCCCTCTGCGCGCAGCCCCAGGGCTGGCGGAGGGGACATCCTGGGGGGGGACAAAGCCGGGGCTGGATGAAGCGAAGCCTTTGTGGCATCTCCGCTCGCCGGTGCTTCTGGGAGCAGTCCCGAGCCCACCGGTAAAGGTCCGGCTCCCAGCGGGGGCGGTGGGGGGGTATCCACATCTGGAAGGGGCATGCTGCACATCTGGAGCCTGGCACGCAAGACGGGSTTGGCCGCAGCTGTTCCGTGGGTGGAAAAGGGGATCAGAGGGAGGAAATGGAGATTTACAGATGTGAGCAGGACAGGCTCCGGCGCAGGGAAGGGAGGGCTGTGGCTGCTCCGCTCCTCGCGTTTATAGCAACGGGCTGAGTCCTCCCATGCTGGCGGCCCAGGGGGGCTGGCTGGGTGCATGGGGGGGGGGAAGCCACTCCTCTGCACGCCGTAACCCCACCCCGAGCAGGAACGCAGCTGAAACCCCGCTCCTCGAGGGTTTGCTTGGCGTGGGGAAGGGATAAGGGTCCTGGGTGATTTCCCAACGCAGCAGGTCCTGCTCCACAGAGCAGCAGGTGGGGGGACAGATGCTGACCCCGTGTGAGCTTAATAATTTTGGCTGAAAAAAGAGTTGTTCACCCGTCGCTGTTACCACGGYGCCAGCTGGAGGGACGAATCCCTGTGAAAGCTCCTGCCTTGCCTTGCACGGCCACGAAGCAGCTTTCGGGGCTGCAGGGCTGGGTGCTGCCAGGCAGAGCCTGCTGCTGACTCACGCTAACGTGGCCGGCAGGGATCAGCCCCACGGGCGGTTTATGAGGGTTCAGGGCACGCAGCGCCCACGCTGCAGCAGAACAAACTCCAGCTCAGAAGCGCCCTTGCTCTCCCTCGTCATCCCGTACCTGCAACGCGCACGTGGAAGGGAGATGGGGTCTTCCCCAGCGTGACAGTACCCCTGTCCCTGGGGCAAGACACCCCCATGGCAAAGCATGCAGAGGACTTTGTTTAAAGCAACCTTTATTGAAAGAGCATCAGGAAGGCAGTGGGAGGGTGACGGGGGCAGCGAGGCAGGCCAAGGTGCCTCGGGCTCACTTCTTGTGCGGCATCTTGTCGGGGCAGTCCTGGAAGAAGTCGTTGCACATCATGGCCATGCAGGCCAGGAAGGTCACGTACTCYTGGAAATCCACCTCGCTGTCGCTGTTGCTGTCCAGGTGGCACATGAGCTGCTGTAAGCTGGCCTCGCTGGTTTGTCTCTGCCCAGGGACCAAGAGGGGAGTTAAAATTGGGTTTTGCATCAAGGGCTACATCCCCGAGTCCCAGCATCGCCCATGGGATGTGCCACCCCTTGCCCCACACTTACGCTGAAGCTGGGCAGCTCCTTCGTCAGCATCTCCTTGAGCTCCTGCTTGCTGAGCTTGTACTTGTCCCCCTCCTTCCCCGAGTACTTGTGGAAGGTAGAGACCATCACGGCCAGCGCCTGCTCCAGGGGACACGCCATTGGGGATGCCAGCGAGCCTGGAGGTACCAACAGCACAAGCAGGTGAGAGCAGAGTTCAGCATCCCCAGAGACCCCCGGACGGTCTCCCCTGGCCCCCCAGACCGTGCAGGCTCCTCCAGTTTCCCACTCCCAGGCATGCACCGGCATGCGTCACCATTTCCTCCCTAATTTCACCCTCCCACTAGCAGCCAGGCTGGGCGTTGTCRTCTGGTACCGGTGCTGAGCAACCTCCAAAAAGCCATGCCGGAGGGGAGAACATGGGGGGAGGCAGCAGCCCCCTCCTGCCGGAGCCAGGCGGGGAARGGGCACACGCACTTTTCCAGCCCTCGGAGGTAAAACGCAGCCTTCGAGCTCGGCTCGCCGCAGCAGGAGCCTCAGGCTCAGCCCCAGGGGAAAACCTCTGCAAGGGGACCCCACTGGGGGATGCGCCATCGGCAACATCTGGAGGGCATCTGGAGGGCCAGCAGGGCGAGGGGGAACAGAGAATCGTAGGGGGAAAAAAAACAACTCACCGACAGCTCAAACAAAACAGCCGAGGACGGGTAGGGCGGGAGGCGAGCCGGCGTCAGGCCACGGCATTTATAGCCCCGCCTGGGACACCTCCCTCGCTACCCGGATGGGAAGGCACCAATGCTGATCCAGCGCCTGCCTGGACATTGGCTGGCAAAGGAGGAGAGGAAACCCTAGGAGCAGCCCTGGCCCCCCCCAAACCGYCCTGCTGCTGCACTGCCAAGGGGGCTGGTTTGGGTTAGAAAGAGCAAAATGTGCCCCCGGGGCTGAACGGGGACCACCCGGTCGAGGAGAATCCCTAGGGACAAGGGGTGAAGCAAGGGCAGGGGTGGGCACCTCGTCCCACCGCTGGCAGGGAGGGCCGGCGATGCCGGTGCGGGGCGAGATGCTGCGCACGACAGTTTTGGCAGCATCCCCGGGGATGTCTGGAGCCGCGCAAACCCGAGTGGGGTTTGTCCACGGCTTTGTTGTTGTGCTGGGGTTTGGGTTTGGGTGAAGTTTTTTTCTGTTTTTAACCCAACTGCAAGCGATTTCTGTTTCCTAACTGCGAGGGCAGTGCGTCACAACGCCCCGTTGTGTAACGGAGCTCTATTTTCGTGTCTGCATGTCCCGGGCACGTGTCAGGGAGCTGCGGGGGAAAGCCGGGAGCCGGCAGTTTGCAACCCTGTGCCGTGGGGGTGAGCCGGCTGTTCGCCGTGGGGCAAGGGCTGACAAATACCCCTCGTGTCCCCGAGCCTGGCTGAGCCCCCTCGGGACAAAGGGACCCGCTGCTGCGGGGACCAGAGTGAGAAAAACAGGGGAYGAAGCCCCGCTGCCGGCTCCGGGTTGCTCCGATGCCCAGCAGGATGCAAAACCTCACCAAACACCCCACGGCATCTCCCCAGGTCGGGAGTTTCTTTAAGGACCGTTTTGGCGAAAGAAACCCCCAAGCCTGAACCTCGTCTCCCCGTGAGCAAGTGCAAACTGGTGTAAATTAGTGGGAGGGGGCAGAAGCTCCTGGGGGCTCTTTATAAAGACTCTGGGAAGGGGCAGAGTGAAGTTTGGAGCTGCTGGGGAGATGCTGGAAGGACCTGGGGGCTGGGCTCTGCCAGGGATCTGCTCTGCCGTGCAATGACGCAGAGGCTTAGTAAGGGCTTTTTGAATCCAGGGTGGTTTCTCTGGGGTTTTGGGGCTGCTGGGGAAAGCTGGAGAGCAGCTGCAGCACCTTCTGCAAACCAGCCCAGACCTGCCTGGAGCTGCTGCAGCTATGGGGAGGTGGAGAGGGGGTGAGCCCCGTCCTTCCCAGCCGGTATCGCAGGCTGATATGCTCTGGAAAATCCCACTTGTCTGCAGCCCYGCAGCTCCGTGGAAAACCTGGGGGGCTCAGGTTGACCTTCTCCAATGCAGCCCCTCAGCGTGGGCTTGTCTGCATCCCAAGGGGGCTAAGGGTCTCCTCCAGCTGCTCAGAAACAGCTCTTCTCTGYGGGAACTGGGGACACGCTCTGGTTTTTGTGCTTTGCACGGATCTTGCATCCTGCTGTCCGGTTCCTCCAGACCAGCTTCCTCTCCCCAAACCCAATGCATTGCCCAGGGCAGCTCGTGCCAACCTACGAGCCAAGCTGGGCTCAGGGAAGCTCGTGTGTTTTGAGCTAAACGTGCACTGAACCTCTCCTCGAGCCAGCAAGGACGGTTCAGGGGGGATGTCCGAGTACGTTGCTCAGAGGCGGCGCTGAGCTGTTTTGTTCAGGCTCTTCCAAAAAATGCCTCCCGGGGCTGAGTCGCACCGTGGAAAATCCCACGGAGCTGGAGGAAGGCATGAGTCACCCGGCTGCCCGCTAACCTACGGCACACAAAACCCTGCTGAGGCACACGGAGGCTTTGGAAAAGCTTTTATTGAAAGCCCCGCGGCGATGCTGTGGGCAGCGGGRGTCACTTCTTGCGGGGCTGCTTGGTGGGGCCATCCTTGAAGAACTCGTTGAAGCCCATGGTGACGCAGGCCAGGAAGCAGGCGTACTCCTTAAAGTCCACCTCGCTGTCCTTGTTGTGGTCCAGGTCATTCACGAGCCTCTTGAACTCTGCCTCGTCCATTTGTTTCTGCGAGGGGCGAGAGCGCGGCGGGGGTAAGCGGTTTCGGGGTGCAGGGGTGGGCGAGGTGCTTCCCCATCCAGCCCTGCTGCTTGCAAGGAAGGATGTAAAAAGCCTGGGCTTCCCTCCCCCTGCCTTGAAGGAGGGTTTTCTCTTTGCCTTTGGAAGGGGGTGGCCTTTAGAAATGCAGGTGGCTTACCTGTGATCTGGGGCATGCTGGCACGGCTACGGCAAATATGCCTCTCAGCCATGAAAAAGTTTGGCTAAAAAATTTCTCCTCCCTCCTCCCAGTTTAAACCACAAGCCAACTTCCCCTTAAGTGGGGGTTAAAAAAGGATTAAAAAAATTAAAATCAGAGCATGATTGTCTTTGCCAATCAAAATATTTCTGTGGGTATAAGAAAGCCAGGTTTCCTTTTGGACTGAGCGTGCTCCAGCTCAGGTCCCCCTGGCCTCGTTCCTCCTCCTCCCCAGGTCTTGCCCTAGAGCCACGACGTCTCAGCGTGTCGCACACAGGCTGCATCCATCGCGCGTGCTTTGGGGAAATTCAGAGACCACCTCGGTTTGCACCGTGCTACGTGGAAAGACCCAAGGCTGGTTTGCTCCTGCCCCTACAACACCTCCCACCCGCACCCGGGCACCTCCGAGGGACGCAAAGGGATGTGCCGCCACGGCCACTTACGCTCCCGAAGACGGGCAGCTCCTTGTTCAGCAGATCCCTGAGCTCTGCCTTGCTGAGTTTGTACTTGTCCCCTTCCTTCCCTGAGTACTTGTGGAAGGTGGTGACCATCACGGCCAGCGCTTGCTCCAGGGGACACGCCATCGCCAGCTTCCTGCGTGCCTGGAGGGCAGAGCACCGGGGACGGGGTCACGGCAGGGTTGGGGCAGCAATGGGGTTCAGTCCCCCCCCTACCCTGCCCAAATCAGTCCGCGATGCTGCAGAGGGGCGGCTGCAAGCCCGATGCCTCGCGGGGAGGCGTTTCGGGGTGCGGTGACTGCTGGGTGAGTTGCAGCTGGAGAGCAAAGCTGCACAACGAGCGATGCAGGGGGAAGGGGAGCAGAGACTCACCGGGGTCGTCACAGATCGGGCAGCAGCGAGGAGCCGGGGTGCTGCGGCGGAGCGCGACGGGCATTTATAGCCCCAGCCGGGGTGGCACTGCCCAGCGTGCCCCACGCAGCCCCCTCGCCCCCGGGCTTTCCCAGCGGCTCCGCACAGGCGGTTTCACCCGCGCCTCATTTTTGCCTAACGAGCTGTGTGATCCCGTTAGTGGGAGATGGGTGGGTTTGGGTGCTGCTGGGAGGAGCTGCCGGCCTCCTGGGGAGTCTGTCCCAAATCAAGGGATGGGCGCAGGGACTGGGAATGGCTGGGGCATCCCTTGGGGTCCCCCGGAGAAAGCTGGTCACCAGCCCATGTCCCCCCCTAAGCCATCACTGTACTGTCCCCCACACTGCCAGCTTTCTGGGTGGCCCTGGTCTCCCCAAGACAGATGGTCCCAAGCACTCCCATCCCGGTGACCCTAATGCAAACGAACAGGCTCCGCAGCGGGGCTGGGGAGGTGACAGCAGTTTTATTCGAGCCATGGGCTGGGGCTCGATGCCGGCTGGCAGGGCCATGAACCTTAGCACAGAAGTCATTGCGGAACATGCTGAGGCAACCCAGGAGGACCACGTACTCTTTGAAGTCCATCATGTTGTCCTTGTCCTCCAGGTCCTTCAGCAGCACCCAGAAGCTGCTCTCACCCAGACGTTCCTGGCGCAGAGCATCAGCGGGGTCAAGGACGGCACTTGCTGGCGGTGGCACAGGTAGGCATCAACCACGACGGGTGGTTTCGGCAGATGGGGGGACCTGTTTCAGGGAGGAGCGAGCCTTTCCCTGACCCCCACATCTTCCCCAGTCTTGAGGAGAGACGTGGGGATGCTGGTGGGGCTCGGTCCTGGGTGTCCCCACGCTCACCCCCACGAAGCTGGGCAGCTCCTTCAGCTCGCCCTTGTTCAGCAGGTATTTGTCACCCTCCTTCCCCGAGCACTCGTGGAAGGTGGCAATGCTGGAGGCCAGGGCTTGTTCCAGGGTGGTGGCCATCCTGGCAGGAGGCTGCTCCCAGGGGAGCGCCAGCCCTGGGGAGGGCRCCTGGCTTTTCCCTGCAAACCCCCAGTTATGTTTTCATTGCCACCCATCCACAAGAACCTGTTCAGTTTGGAGGAGGGAGCCAGGGTAAATCATCTGGCGAAACCCAAGGTGGCCTGGCCTCAAGCACCTCGAGGACAGCCAACCTTTGAGTCTCTGGTGACTGCAGAGGAAACGTGTCTTCCTCCTCCCAGAGATTTGRCAGCTGGAGAGGACCGTGGGGGAAACACATATTCGGGGCATTTTCCGAAATCTTGCAAACCTTGCGGCACATGGGACCTCGAGGCTGGTGCGCTGCCAGGGCTGGGTTAGCAGCTGGCGCAGAGTGCCCGGAGCTGATCCCACCGGGGACACGAGGACAGGAGCGTGGGTTTGAGCTCCCTAAATTGGGGCCAGCTGCAGAGCCTGGCAGCCCCGTCCCTGTCCCACRGCCCCGCACCGTCCCTCTCCCCACCTGCCATATGGTGCCTTGCAAAGTGCCCCGGGGCTTTCCAGGAGGAGCACCCAGGGGTGCAGCTGCCGAGCGCAGGGGCACACAAACCACCCCCTGCCTACCCGGTGCACAGCAGCAGCCCCTCCCGTGCCCCCCGGGTTCCCCATCACCCCCGTTTGCTCCGGGGTGGGAAATAATGTGACCAGCACGGGCACAGGGGCTGTGACTGCTCAGAGGGGGAAGCGTGCACAAGGAGGGGGACATCCTGAATTGTTTCCATGCACTGCAGCCGATCTGCATCTGGAAATGAGATGTGGGGGGCTGGTTGCCCCTCACCCTGAGGGTCCCTTCTGGAGAGACCCTGAGAGTCTACCCCGGATCCTGCCAGATCGCTGGGATCCTRTGTGAGCAGCTGGGTGCAGCGCCGAGCCCCACTCACCCCATAAACAGCGGGGTGAGTCACGAGCCCTGCCCTCGCCCGAGAGRGATTCCTCCACCATGACTCAGCCGCAGCCCTGCCCCGCTGCTCCGTCTCCCATGGGGGCACCCCCGGTTTGCCTGGGACCCCCGGTTCTTCAGGGCAGGGGGAGGTGGGCTGCACGGGCAGGGGGACGGGCAGGAGCCAGCGATGCTCCTGCATCGGGGAGGGGAGCAGCAGGGTCAGCGAGGGGGGCTGGCGGGACGGGAATGGGGGGTCCCGGCTCCAAGGTGCTGACATTCTCCCTGCCGTGGGAGTGGGGGTCGTGGGGGGCCACCGCCACCCTCGCAGGCCCGGAGCCAAGTCCCCTCCCAGTGGAAAATCCCCAGCAGGCGCCAGGGCTGCCGGCTCGGGAAGCCGGCCAGCACCGTGGGCGTCCCAGGGCGCCTCGAGCCGGGCTGCAGCACCCTCCCCGCCGAGCGCTGCCGACCCGGGGTGTCCCGGCACACACRCGGGGCAGCGGAGCTTTTCCCTGTCCCCATCCCGGGTTGGGGGTGTGCAATGTGCCGAGGTGCAGCACAGGAATTGGGGGTCCCCCAAGGCGCCTCGGGGTTGGGGCAGCCATGCCCTTGCGGTGCACGGGTGGGGGGGCTGTCGTCCCAGGCGGCTCGGGACCCCACGTGGGGATGTGGAGAGGGTCCCCCGGGGACGTGTGGCAACAGCATCCGCACCCTGTGCCCCAGGCAGCGGTTTGGGGTGCTGCGGGGCCGGTGGGGTGCTGGGAGGCCACGGTGTCTGCTGACACCTCGTGGTGGCTCGATCAGCCCCAGGGAGCCCATCCCTGCGAGGCTGGAAGGCGGGGATGGGCGTTATCGCCAGCCCAGGGCACGCCATGCCTGCGTGGGTGATGGGGGACAAAGCAGACCCCCTCCCTCGGCCCCCCGCACCCCCTCAGCGCATGCAGGCAGAGCCTCAGCGTCACCCGCTGCTCCTCCAAACTTTATTGCTGCAATAAATAACCACGGTGGTGTTGCCCGGATGGGACCGTGCCGCTCCCCAAGCCCGAAGGACCAGAGCACCAGGCAGGGCGGACCCTTCACCAGCTTGGGCGGGGGGAAAGGCACCCTTTTCCCAAAACGACCCCCGACTTTGAGGGGGAGCTCCAAGGGGAGAGGGGGTCCTGGCGGTGATGGGGTTTCTGCCAGCGGGGCCGTGCCCCAGGGGCCTGAGAACAGACAGAATTCACGTCCTAGATGAGGGGAAGCCTCTCCCTTTGCTTCTTGCCCAGCAGCCCAGCAAGGASAGAGCTTGCGGAAGAGGATAAGGGCAGGGATGTCACGGCGTGGGGCAAGGAGGAGCCCCCCGAGGCTGTAATGGCCTCGCACCGCCCAGCTCCCACCCACAGGCTCTTCCCGCCCCGATCGCACCCTGGCACAGCTCGGTCGGCGAAGCCGTGGGAGACCGGGGTGCGCCGGGGCGAGCTGGGGCTCGGGGCTGGGTTCGGCGGCAGGAGAGGCGAGAAGCGGGGAGCGGTGGAGAAGCAGGGGCTGAGCCCGGGGGGCTGAGCCCGGGGAGGGTCTGGATGCAGCCGGCTACTTGGTGTGTTTGACGCTCTGCTCCTGCTGGCGGATGATTTGGGCGATGGGGCTGGCGATGCCGCCTATCAAGGTCCAGTACTCCTCGAAGCTGATGCGCCCGTCTTTGTTCTCATCCAGGTCGCAGATGAGCTTGTCGGCCGCTCGACGGTTCCCGGTGTCCTGGGGGAAAGAGAGCGGAGCCGCTCACAGCGGGGCAGCGGGGAAAGCGGGGTGCAGGTTTGGGGGGACCCCATGGAAGCGGGAGGAGCGGGTCCCCTGGCCCCGCGCACCCCGGCCTCACCGTCAGCATGTGGTTGAGCTCACAGCTCAGCATCTTGCGGAACTCCTTCTTGCTGATGCGCCGTGGCTTCTTGCAGCAGCAGCGGCGGCTCGAGTACTTGTCAAAATTATTCACCAGCACCTGGACGGCCCATTCCAGCTCCGTGCATTCTGCCATCGCTGCCTGCGGTCACCTGCGGGGACGGGGGTCAGGGACGGGGGCCGTGGGACCCCCCACGTGCCCATGCTGGAGGACAGGGGGTGGAAGGGCAGGCGGCGTGCCGCCAAAGCTCACGGTGCCGTCGCTCAGGGCAGGCATGGGGGTCTCCGCTGCCACCAGCCCTGGGGTCACTGCAAGCCCCCGGGCAGGCAAAAAGCAGCCTCCGTGGAAAGGCAAAAAGCTGGCAGTGCCGATGTGCGGGGTGCTCGTCTCCCCACATCGCTGCTTATACAGAATCACCCCAAAAATCCTCCATGCCACCGGCTCCGGCGCAGCACCCACCCCACGCCAGCCACCCCACCTGCCCCCCCCCGGGGCGGCCGCCCCCGCGCGTGGGACGGGACGGCAATTATGGTGCCGGGGCGGCGGGGCTCCGCAGAGCCAGGGCTGTGGCCGCCGGTTCCCAGGGCTCATTAGGGAGGAATGGGGCTGGGAGCCGCACGGCGGCGGCGGGACGAGGGCAGGAATTACCGGCCAGCCCTCCTCTTGCTTCACGGCTCTGGGAACACCCCGGCAGGGCAGGTCTGGACCTGCCCGAGCCCCCCGCAAGCCCAGCCAAAGGCATCCCCCATACCCTGGGGTCCAATCCTGCCCGCCTGCTTGATGGCCGGGGTCCCCCTCCTCTCTCCGTGGTCCCGAGGCTGCCCCAAGCTAGGAAGCTCCTTCCTATGGATGGACCCAACAGGATGGTCCCCGTCACGGGGTCCGGCATCCGCATCCCAGGCAGGATGCAGGCAGGCAGGGACGGAAACTGCGTCACCTTGTCCGGCCTTGGCTCTTTCCTGCCCYGTCAGTGGCAGGGAGCGGGGCGAGCTGGGGCCTGTTGCTCCCCRTCGTTTCGCTGGAGCCACGCGGATTTACACCAGCCCGGGGTGCAACGCCGACCGTCACGGGAGCGGTGGCCGCATGGGTYTTGGAGGAAGTCAATGGGGTGGCATGCGTGGAGCCCAGAGGGGTGGCCCACCGCTGTCCCCCACTCTGGGGGCATCATCCAGGAGGGTGTCTGCAGCCCGGCTGCTCCCTGGGAGCAGGCAGGACCTGCCCGGTGCCCCAGTCTTGGCTCACATCCCCTCTGTCTTTGCACTGATCCTCCCCAATTCAGCCCCAGGCTGAGGACGTCGRCACATCGGGGTGGTGACAAGAGACACGAGGCTCAGCCCCGGGCTCCCCGCGCTCATCCCCGTGTGTTTTGGCATGGCTGGGTGCCCTCCCGAGTCATCCTTGTCCCCGCGGGAGCCCTCGCTGTGCCGCAGTGCCGTGGCCCAGGGCCACCCCGTCCCGGGACCGGGGACCGTCCCCGGCTTGCAGGGTGCTGGGCACCAGGGTGGCTTTYGAACAGTCCCAGCTCTGGCCGGGGGTCCCGCTGTGAGCTGCAGTGCCCGGCATGGCCCCACGAGAGCCACTCACCGGAGACCTCCAGCTCCGGCTCTTCCTCGTCTCGGGCCATTAATTGCCAACAAAAGGTAACCAGCAGCACCTGGGCACAAGCACCCACCGCACGCCACCCCGCTGGGGTCCCCACGTGCAGACCCCACACCGGTGTCGCCGGTCCCCCGCCACCAGCACCCAGCCCATCCTCGGGGCATCGTGGCTGCTGCTTCGCCGCTGACTCACGGCACCAGCCCATCCGCGACAGCGCAGCCTGCGTGGCCCCGCCGTCGCCTGCGCCCCGGCCCCACCACGTGCCCCCGGGGCCRGCCTGGGGCACGGGGACATTGTCACCGCAGCGGGGACGCGGGGATGCCGGCACGGCTGCAGCGGGGCTGGGCGCCGGGTAGGCGGGATGGGCAGGACGGGGCTCGCTGGCTGCTCCGCTCCCGCYGCCGCGTTCCCCCCTCTTCCTTCTCCTTCCTCGCGCGGTCACCAGCGCCAGTGCCCGGAGCCGGGACCCGCAGCTGGGCACAGCCCCGGCGCTCCCTGCCCGTGGCCCCRGCATCACCGCGGGCAAAGCAGGGGGGAAATGCCCCTTTCCCAAGGGCCAGACCCCACTGGCCACCCCATGTGCTGGGCTCTCCATGGGCAGTGGAGGTCAATGGATGCTGCCGAACCCCGTGCCGGACCACCGCCCCCCCAGCCCGGCTCCCTCCGGTGCTCCCCCCGCATCCGGCGGGTCCCCTCCACCCCGGCCCCATGCGCGTGGTGCTGCCAAAGGGCTCAGGGGATTTCCACCACCCAACCTGCAGCATCACGTCCCAGGGCTGTTCCTGGTTGAATATTCACCCCAAGGGTCCTGGTTCCCGCTTTCTCATCCCCGGCTCGGAGCCTCACCTGGCTCCGTCCGAGGGTCCTGCTGTGTCCGTCTGTCGCCGATTTGGCAGCACAGGCACTGGGAGCCGATGACGCCCGCTCTCTCCTCACCTTGCACCCATACCGTCCGGCCCAGACGGGCTTTTAAAGAGGCTCCCGCCCCTCCCTGACGTTCCCAGGGCGTTCCCGGGATGGGGCTCACCTGGGAAATGGCTCCCTGCAATTGCAACACCCGGACGGGTCGGTGCGAGCAGGGACCCGCGGGGGGCTCCAGCTCCCTCCCGGGGGGCTCCAGCTCCCTCCCGGGGGCTGCTCTGCACGTGGCCATGGCCACGGGGTGACGGCAGGCATTTGGGGACTACCCCAAAAGACCCCACCGCCTAGAAGGGGTGGTGGGCTCCCGRCAGCGGTGGTTTACCAGACACAGTGCAACTCCAGCCTGGTCCCAGGGTTTGCAAACTCGCCGCCATCCAGCCGTGCCCCAGCCGAAAGGCCGGCTCCTCCATCCCGTGGCATATCCCTGCTGCCCACCCTGCTCCGAACCGCCCCGCGCACCCACCGCCGGTGAGGCCGGCCGATCAGGTCCGGTGTGGCACAGGAGCTGCCCGGCAAGGTGAGGGGCATTGTTTATTTGAACCAAAACCGCTTGTTCTCAAGGGTGAAAGGGGCTGGCACGGGTCTCTGGGGCCCTGGAAGCACAGGCATCGGCTCCGAGCAGGGCTGTACGCAGCTCTCAGCCATCTCTAGATGCACTGGGACAGATAAGGTTCTTCTCAGTTGGTAGCTGTGCTTGTAAAGTCACATCCGTAATTAATTGTCCCAGCAAATTGTACCCCTGTATGTCTACCAGAGCAATGGCGCAGAGATTTGATGACAAGATTAGATACGGGCGTTATTGGGAGTTGCATATTTAAGGATGCAAAGTAGGAGGTGATATATTGCAGGCAGCTGCCACCTGCTCAGAGGACATTTGGGACTCACATCCCGGAAAAGACGTGTGTCATCCCGGCTCTCCGCTGGCTTCTTCCTAATCTCGGTTGGGAGGAAGCAAACCCATTCTCGGCCGAGATGCTCCGGTGTCGTTGATGCAACATCCCAGGAGGGTGGGAATCCCTCCCCGACCCTGCAGGCAAACAGCTCACCTCTGAATCATGGGCTTTCATTACTCTCCTGTGCCTGGCAGATGTCACAACCACATCCAGGCCCTTATTTTTACAAGGCATCCAGGGCGTGTGCGTGTGCTCGGAGCTGCCACGTACCATCCAAACCTATCACAAGACAGTTCCCAGCCATTTTAATCGGCCTGATGAGGTTGATCTCTCCCCTGGTCCCCASCAGCTCCGGGTCTGAAGGGTGGGGAGCAGTTTGGCTTCTCATGGACAAGCTCTGCCCCATGGGACCCTTTGAAAAGGGGGACACTGAGCCCCGGCTTTGGGGGGTCTTTGGTGATGGGTACCCTGGAGCCACCGCTCCTGCACACACCCCGGCACGGACAAATGCATTTCTTGGTGTTTCCACCAGCACGGTGCCGTGCCTGCGTGGTCGGCGCTGACTCACCAAGGGGCACCGACCGCCCCAGCATGGGCTGAGCTGCTCCTACCACCTCTGAGGACTTTCCAGATACAACAGATACTTATCGAGGATGGCTCACGCCGCAGGAATTGCCATCCTCCCGACAGCGCACCGTCACGCCGGGGAGCTGGTCGCCAAACCAGAAATAGGACCCAGGAGTCCCCACTCCCACGGCACATTCCCAGCCTGATGCTGGGAAGAGGATCCAGGAGCCCTGGTTCCCCTTTCCCCCCCCATCACCCCAACCATTTGACACATTTCCCGTCTCTAATTAAATGCACACCACACCTTTCTGCTTAATTTCCATGTATTTATTTCCAAGGCAGGAACAATAAATAGTCATTCTCATTGTGAAATCCACCCCAAGGTGAGAGCAGACAGAGGGTGGCCTGTGGCCGAGCCACGGTGTCGGTGCTGCCGCGCCGGCCGCCGGCCCGGGAGGACCTGCCACCCTGGCCCGGCCTCAGGTTTCATCACATTTCTCGGGGGTTTGGTTTGGTTTTGTTTTGTTCATCTGTTTTTTTCCCCCACAGCACAGAGCCTYGCAAGGTGATGCAGGTGCTGCTGAGGTGCCTCTCCCGTTTTGGGGTCCCTGTCCCCATTCTGCCTCTGGGGCTGCCCACGGGCTCCTCCGGGACACGGAGCTCAGCGGGAATGGCCGGGATGGCAGAGGAAAGGTGGGGTAACCAGGCTCAGCTGGTGCCCTGCTCCCTTTCAAGCCCATTTCTTCACCCTCCATGAGCTCGGTGCCTGAGCTAATTGCTCCATCCCAGCAAGCCACCACTTTGTGGCATTTACTGTTTTCTAATTTGCTGTAATTACACAGAAATCCCACACTCTCCCGGCACAGGTGGGATCTTGCTGCAGGCCTCGCAGCTCCAGGGTCTTTCTGAGCTCAGGATTTCGGGGTCTCCGCTGAGCTCCCTCCAGCCACACGCCCAAAGCCTTCGAGGTGCCTGGTCTGGAGACACAGCCCTGGCTCTGGTTGTGGGGTCCCTGCAGTGGGGACCACCGGGCACGGGCCACCCCGGGAACTGGCTGTGTGCCCAGCCCCGTGCACACCCTCAGCGCCGTGCACGCCCCGAGCCCTGCGCACACCCGCGATGCCCACATACGCCCACAGCACCGCGGCCATCGCGGCACCGCGCGCACCCGCAGCACCCCGCACGCTGCCGCAGCCCGTGCATACGTGCAGCCCCGTGCACGCCCGCGCCACCGTGCACGCTTGCAGCATCCCKTGCATGCCCGCAGCATCCCTTGCATGCCCGCAGCATCCCTTGCACCCTCACGCTCGGCTCTGGGGCCAGCGGGGCCGTGCAACCCAGCAGCGAGTGGTGCTCGGAGCCGCGATCGCTGCAGCCCCGTCCCTCCCTGCTCCCCGCTTTCCCTCTCCCACGAAGGACAAATGAGGTCACCCCATCCCRGCTGCTTTTTTTTCCAGTGTTTTCCTTTATTAATTTATACAAAAACGGTTGCAAGTGACGCAAGCTGATAACAACCCGCCACCATCCCAGCCCCGAGCCCAGCCGCCAGCCGGGGGCCAGCATCCCTGGAGAGGGGCAGGCAGGGGAGCCCCGCACAGGCGGCACCCCGGGCATAGCACCCCAAAACCTGGGCAGGCACAGGGCACYGCGGTCCCTGCACCAGGGGAAGAGCAGAGAATATGCCCAGGCCACGAACAGCAACATCGGGGCCAGCCTGGACCCGGGATGCCCCCGAAGGTGCTCGAAGCACGAGGCAGAGCTGTGGCAAAGGGGCTCCCATCGRGTGGCAGGGCATGGGGCCGGGGGGACAAGCCCGTACATCCAAGGGCTTTTGGGAAAAAGGAGCCGAGTCCCTCTCGCTGCGATGCTCCGGGGCTGGGGGACCTGCAACCGGAGGGTTTTCGGGGCTGGAGGTAGGACAACCCTGGGGGGTAAAGGCTCTGGAGCAAAGGACGGAGAAAGGTGGCTCCAGAGCCGTGGCCAGGAACCCCCTTGCCACCTCCCTCCCGCCGCAGCACAGGCCAGAGCTGGGGATGGGAAGGGAGGTTTCCTGACGGGAAGGAGAGACGAGAGAGGGCAGGGATGGAGCCGGGGAGGGGGATCCCTCCGCCCCGGCTGGGGACGCGAGGAGGAGATGAGCCCCGGCAGGAGCGACGCTGCGTTTTCCCAGGCGCATCCCACCGGGACCAGCAGCCTCTCGCGCTTCTCGGTGCAGAGCCTGAGGCCTCGGGCGCCTTCCCRTCCCCCACCACCCTCTACTTCCTCCGGCAGCCCTTGGCCGCGTCTCCCATCATGTCCCAGTACTCTCCGAACTCCAGCTTGGCCTCGTTAGGGTCTCCCATGCATTCGATCTTCTCTTCCAGCGGTCCAACGCACTGCAGCGGGGGCAGAAAAAGCATCGRGGTGATGGGGCTGCGGGGTCCCACAGGCAGCCCGTGCCCACCCCAGCTCCCCCTGCCCACCCCCGGGCTGTGCCCTCACCTTCCCCAGGTGCGGCAGCTTCTGCACCACCAGCTCCTGCATCTCGTTGGGTGTCAGGTACTCCTTCTGCCCCTTCACCGCGTAGCAGTGGAACTGGTTGATGACRGTCTCGATGGCCCGCTCCACGTCGGTGAGTTCCTGGCAGTCCTGTGCGGGGGGAGAGAGGGTGAGCACCGGTGGGACACCTCCCCGTACGGCTGGGACATCGCCCAGATGGACAGGACAAGCCCCCGAGCAGMTGGGACACCCCCCGAGCTGGTACGCCAGTGCTCTCTGCAGATGTTCAGCCCCCCCGCAATGAGGTGATAAACCTCCTTATCAACATGAAACCCCTCCGTACAGACGGGAGACCCCCCTCTACAGATGTGAGACCCCCTATACAGATGCAAGACCACTCCATACAGATGTGAGACCCCTCCACACACATGAGACCCCTCCACACATGTGAGACCCCACCGTACAGATGTGAGACCCCACCGTACAGATGTTGCATCCCTCCTTACAGGCTCTGGACAGCAGCAATACCCCCCTCCAGCTGCCATACCCCCCTCCACCTCAACGTGACACCCCTCCCCACAGGCATGTCACCCCCCATCTCTGCTTGCCCGGACTTCTCCCTGCCCGGGGCCAGCGAGGCTCAGCCACCCCGGCGTCTCCGGGCGCTACACCCACGGGGCGCGGGGGCCGCCGCGGCCRTCCGGACTGGTTCTTCCTCTCCTTTGCACAAGCGGCGGATGGCGGCATGAGTCAGTGCCCAGGACAATTCGGGCGCCTGCCGGGATGGGGTTTGGCGGTGGCAGGAGCCCCTCTCCCWCCCCATCAGGGCTGCAGACCCCTTCCCCAGCCGGGTGGGGGGCAGAGCCTGGCCCAACCCATGCACCCGGCTCCCCAGCCACTCGTGCTAATTAGCCAAAGCTGCGTTTGAAGGGAAACGACGGTGATTCACTCGGCATCTGCGGTTTCCCCTTGAAACACTATTAAACCACATCAGGCGATGCCCATTAGGAAGAACTCAGCAATCTTCAGAGCCTCAGCCCGGCGCCCCGGCTCAGCCGGCTGGGGCCAAATCCTCCGCAGGTGCAAAGGGGCGCAGGGTGGGCACCTCCCGTTTGAAAGCCGAGGAAAACAGGAGACTTTCTGCCGTTGGGCATCCTTGGAGAGGTTGCAAGGAGTGAGCGCAGCTCCCGAAGGTGAGTCCACGGGAGCTGGAGAAAGCTGCCTGGTTCCCCGAGCTTTCAAGCGGCTCCAAGTCTGCAGCACCAGGTCCCCCTGCCCAGCGCCGGGGTAGCGTCGCCGAACCCCGAAACAGCCCCCCGGCTCCTCCGCTGGAGTCTGGCTGCAGGATGGGGCTGGCCCGGCTGCRCTGCTCTGAGTCACCCCGTGCCCAGGGCCGTGCTCCGAGGGATGGGGCCGTGTGGGGTCACCCCTGCGCCCCACACCCCGCCGGGGGTCCCGGCCCTCCCGATGCCGTAGCGTCGCTCATGGACCTTGCGCTTCTTGCGGCAGTTGCACTGGCCCATGCTGCTCCTCGCGGGGTCTGTAGGTCCTCGGTGGCAGCAGTGGTGGGGTTGTCCTCTCCGACGGGGTCTTGGGGAGCTGGCGGGGGAAGAAAGCCAGGTTCAGCTCTCGGCTTGGGGGGAGTTTCCCCTCCTTCGGCGCCGGGACTGAGCGCAGAGCGAGGAAGGAGTCCCGGGATGCGGTGAGCTGCCAGGACACGTCCCGGCGGCAGGAGCGTCCCTGCCCCAACGGCAAGTCATGGCAGAGCCGAGCGTGGGAGCAAGGGGGGGTGCGGAGGGGTGGTGGGACCCCTGGGCACGGACCCCCATCCCGCGGTGGCGGATGGGCCACTTACCTGCTCCACGGGCTCTCCTGGGTCTGCGCGGGCTGCGGCGCGCCGGGGTTTTATACCGCGGGGAGGTGTGAGTGGGAGCTCCCTGCACGCCGCCAGCTGCGGTGTGGTGCAAGGCGTCTCATTTCGGAGCCTGGCCCAGGGCCAGCGTGGGGCTGGGAAACGCCTCCTTCCCGGCCACACTGATGGCTCCCCATCCAGCCCGGCACGGCACAGCCGCGCAGCACCGCGTGGGAACAGCCGCCCSGGCACCGGGCCCCGGCCGGCTCGGGGACAGGTCACCTCGTGGCAGGGATTTTGCCATTTTCCAGCGGCGCTGGGATTTGGGAGCTGAACGCGGGGAACGGGAGCTCGGTTAGGGGTGCTGAGCCGGGGACATGCTGTGCCGGTGGACAYGTCCCCCCCATGCCACCCAAGACCCCGGAAAGGATGGGCATTGATGCACTGGAGGCGGCGGCCACCGTGGCCACGGCGGCATCGCTGCCGGAGATGCTCCCGAGCCCCACCCCGGCCCCAGCCACATCTCTGCCACCCATCGGGGTTGCACTAAGCAACCCCACAGCCCGGCAGGAAGGCGTTTGTGGGGCACAGAGTGGCACCCCACAAGTCAGACCAGCGTAAGGGCGATTTGGGAACGGCCCCATCCGTCGCAGSTTGCCCACGGCAGCCACCCCGACGCAGAGTGAGCCCCGACCCACCCCTCGCGGTGCTGGGCTGGTCCCCGGGCACAGCGTGGCCATGGGCAGATGCASGCAGGGAAGAAGATGGGCTGCCCAAATCGGGAGCCCCCCCGCTAAGAACAGCAGCGATGCTCAGGCTCAGGGAAACCTTTTTTATTAGCTCCGCATCGGCCAAGTCTCCCCACCGGCCCCGTCACTTATTTTTCCCCGCTTTCTCCTTCCGCATGGCCTTCGCCAGCTCCCCGATCAGCCGCCAGTACTCGCCGAATTTCAGCTCCTCATCGTTGTTCACATCCAGCTCGCTCATCTTCTCCTCCAGGGAGGGGACGTCCTGCGGGGAGGACAGGGGAGGCTCGGCCACATCCCGGTCCCCAGCGAGCGGGATGGGGATGGGGAGGAGCAGGGGCCGTTGCTCGCTCTTGCTTGCAAATCCCAGGGTACCAGGAGCAGCCCCCCAGCTCGGGGGGGACCCACAGGGACCCAGCCGCCCCCCAGCCGCCCCACACATACTGCCCCTTGCCTCACCTTCATCAGGTTGGGCAGCTGGAGCTGGACCAGCTCCTTGAACTCGCTGGCCGTCAGCGTGCCCTTCTTGCCCTCCTTCCCCGCGTAGGTGAAGAAGACGGTGACGATCTTCTCGATGGCAGTCTCCAGCTCGGTCAGCTCGCCCGTGGCCATGGTGCCGGGGCACGGCAGTGGCCCAGGGCTGCAGGGAGAGGAGCCGAGAGGGGGTCAGAGGCGGAGGGGTGCCCCAGGGAGGAGATGCCCGGGGTGCATTGGGAGAAGGGGACCCTCTCCCCTTCCCCAGCCCAGGGTGCAGCGAGTCTGCAAGGTCTCAGCTCAGCTCTGCAGGGCTGAGCAGGGTCCTGGGGCTGGGGGCTGCCCCTCTGCCCCGCTGCTCCCTAGGGACTGAGAATTTTGGCCAGGCCCTCCCCGGCTGGCACGGGGAGGGGGAGCAGAGCCCTTCCGTGACGCCGCTGCCATCCGGCGCAGCCTGGCACAAACGCCACAGAGGAAACGGGGATGGGCGGACATCAGGAAAGGGACGGGGGTACGGCAGGGGTCCCCAGCGCCGCTCTCATCCCGCGAGAGCTGGGGACGCGGTGGCCGGGGTGGGGCCGGTGCTGCAGGCAGCAATTCCCTACTTACCCCCCCTTCACCTGCGGGCAGAGAGCYGCGGGCAGGTCGCAGGCCCCCGGGAGGTTTTATACCCTGCGACGCAGGAGGGGGGAGCGCAGGGCTTTGTCCCCCATGCCACGGCGTTGGGTTTCCTGTTGCAACCGGACGGACGCAGAGACACCGCCCGGGCGCAGAGACGTCCTCCTCTCCTCCCTCCCCGCGCGGGCAGCAGACCAAATTCAGTGTTCGGCCCCGCCGGCGTGAACCTGTCCCAGCTTCCGCGGCACCACCTGGGCTCTGCGGCCGTGGGGATGCTCCGGTGGGGAGCAGGATGGGACCACGGGGCAGAGGGGAGGGATGCGGGAGGACAGAGTGGGTTTGTTCCGGCACCCGCCGGGCTGGAGCATCTCGTGGGGCTCGAGCATCACCCCGACCTTTCCAGGGGTGTGGGGCAGGTCTCAGCCCCAAGTGCATCCCTGCAAGGCCGGGGTTGCTCTGGGGATGAGGATGTGGCCCCCAGCTCATCCCGCCATGCCCCGGCACGGTGGCTCATCCTGGCCTGTGATCCATCAGCGCTGCGGATCCAGGGCCAGGCTCGACCCGCACCGAGTGAGAGTTGTGACTCAGCCGCCCGCTGACATCATCCCTATTAATAGTGGGCTTTGTAAAAATTAATTAATCCAAATTAATTAGGGGGTTGGAACTGCCTGAGCGTTCCCCTTTAATCATTGAGTATTTATAACATGGCAGCCCTGGCAGGTTTCCACCTGGGAGACTGAGCAGCTCCGCGCCCCGGCATCGCCATTCCCACGGGGTCCCCGAGCCGTATCCCCCGTCCCGGCACCGCGCCTCGGCCCCAAACAAACCCGGGGAGAGGCGGCGGGGACACCGGTGGCAGCAGCCAGGGATGGGGGTGACGTTGGGGACCGTCTCTGCTCAGAGCATGGCCGGGATGTCCYTGATTACCGGCCACCCCATCCCTGCACGCCACAGGGGCTGTGTCCTGGCGTCCCCACGGCAGCRTGCCACCGAGCACGATAGGGAGCTGGGCTGGGGCGAAGAGCCCCCCGGGGACAGCACATGGCAGTGGGGTTCCGGGGAGCGCGGCACAGCCTGGAAACCCCCCCACCAGCAGTGTTTTGGGAACCCAGAGCAGGGAGGTCCCCGGCGCAATGCCACCGTCACCGGCCCGGTTTCTGCTGAGCCCTGACGCACTCACTCCACCTCTCCGCGGGGATGGGGAGGCTCTGGCCGGCACCGGGCAGCCCGGTCCCCACCCCGCACCCGTCACACCAGCTCACAGGGGAGGAATTGGCTTCCTGGAGCCCCATCCGGCCCGTCCCCCTCCCCGGGGTGACGGGGGAGACGGGGACGGGACTTCCGCCGAGCCCCACGTCAGGGGACCGAGATGGTCTCTTGGGAAACCGCTGGAGTGAGTCAGGCTCGGYAGGGACAGGGACAGGTTTGGGGTGAATCACCGGCCCCAAGAGGCAGGCGAGCCCGTGACTCGCCGCCCCTGGAATTCGGGGTGCCAGGACGGGGTGAGGAGGCAGCAGGCGCTGCAGCGGCCCTGCAACAGGATGCGGCCAAATGACAGGCGGCGGGAGAAACGGCACCTCCCGGTCGAGCCTGGGATCCCTGCTCGGGGCCGTCCCGGCGGACAGGGAGCGGTGACCCGGCCTCGGGGATCCTGGCGCTACTGGGAGGGGACAGAGCATGGCAGGACCTCGTGTGGCGGGGCGAGAGCTCGGGATCGGGGTGCAGGTGCATCCCCGTGTCCTGGTCCTTGTGTTGTCCCCAAACTGTCTTGGTTGGGGACCCCAACCAGGGACGGTCACTGTGGCCACCGCGGGTGCCAGCCCGGCAGCGGTCCACGCCAGCCCGCCGCAGCTCTCCGGGCTCGTTGGAGGGGAGCGTGGTTATTTGAGGCTGCAAAACCCGGTGCCGTTGCGATGCCCCCAGCCCTGGCATGACAGGCGCCCGGTAGCTCCCCCTGCTCCAAACCCCAAGGATGGAAAAGCCTCTTCCATGCTCCAGCGATGGGATGGAGAGACAAGATCGGCCCAGCCCCGGCACCAGCAACTGGAGCAACTGGTTTAGCTGGGTCAAAGTGAAGCACGGGGAGTCGCAGTGGCTGAAACCTGTTCCAAGATGTGTGTAAACCTCCTGGCATGTCCCTCGCTGCTCCTGGTTTGGTAAGAGCTTGTCCTGGGGATCTGCCAGCACGGACACGTCGGGCGTGCTCTCCCCACGGCCAGCACCGCAGCGGCAGGGACCAGGACCGCGGCGCCCGGGGCCGACCCCTCCGGCGCCCACACAATGTCCCCGCAGCGTCGGGGTTTACCCTTGGGCACCCGGCTCCGGCTGGTCCCACCGCTTGGAAAACGCCTGGCCAAATCCTGATCTCTGGGGAGGTTTGGGGTTTAATAAGAGCAGGGCAGAGCCCCTCCGAGCACAGCCGGAGCCCTTGGGGAGCTCGGCACGGCCGTGCCGGTGCCTGGCCCGTGGCAGCCCCAGCTCCGTGCCCACTGCGGGAATCAGGGTCGGGTTATTTTTAAGCTCAGGATCGGGCGGCGATGCCTGTTCCCGTCACGGGCAGCTGCTGCCCAACTGGGCAGGCGACGCAGCCCCGGGGGCCAGGCTTCTCCGGAAGGGGCGGCCGGATCCTGCCCGCTGCCAAGCCGCCCCGGGGACAGGGGCACAGGGGCTCCGCTGCCGCCAGCCCTCGCGCGGACACCGCCAAGTGAGTGCCACCGGGGTCTTTTCCCGCGGGGTCTTTTCCCGTTTCCCCCTGTCCCCAGGCTCTGGATCCGGCCTCTCCTGGAGCTCACCAGCCCCAGGCCCTCCTCCCTGCCCCACGTGAAAAATGGGAGCTGTGTCCTGCTGGGAGGAAGCTCCTGAACTTCCATCCGGGACCCCCACTTCCATCCGGGACCCCCACTTCCATCCGGAACTCCCACCTCCATCCAGGACCCCCACCTCCATCCGGGACTCCCACTTCCATCCGGGACCCCCACTTCCATCCGGGACCCCCACCTCCAGCCAGGGACCCCCTTCGTAGCCACCTCAGCTGCCCCAGGTGCAGGACAGGGGCTGGACCCCCAAGACCCTGCACATCACCCCAAACCCTCCAGCCCCCCCACGCCACCAACCCCCCCCAGCACAGGGCAGCAGTGGTGGTGTGGCTGCACGGGGTCAGGGGACAGGGTGGCAGGGGGGTTTTGGGGTCCCCAGGCAGGGAGGGGGTGCCCCACGGCCGTGGCGTTTCCCAACCGCGGGGACAGGAAGTGCAGGAGATGGAAACGGAGGGAGCAGGATATAATTAGCCCCAAATTAGGACTGGAATCCGGGATAAAGAGCCCGGCACCACCCGGCTCTTGCGAAAAGCCACGACGCCGTGCCGGCAGCTGCCGGCAGCCCCCCTGCAGGGGGGTCCCAAAAAGGGGGGGACAATCGTGCCCGCCTGAGTTTGGGGGCTCAGCACCGCTGCTGTTCCCCCGGGGACGCTGACGCCGGGGAGGCCGCGGTGGGTTCRGCCCCACGCTGCGGCGGCCACGCAGATGCGGGGCCGTAACGAGAGCCACGGCGGGGCTGGGATTATCGGCATCGGCGATGCCAGCTCAGGAATCTGGTTTCTTGGCCGAGCGGTTGCTGGAGCAACCTCCAGGCTGGGATTGTGGGGCTTTTTTAATTTGACAAGAGGCCTTTCTGCGTGCGGAGACTGGGTGGCCCCGGGGGGCCTGGGCTGAGTCACYCGATAGCCCCCACCGGCTCCCCCCGGCCCTGGCTGGCTCCCGTTGCGAGGCCGAGGACACCGGATACCCGCGCCTTATCAGCCCCGCGGGAGGAAGGCCGGGGACGGATCCGGCACGGCACCGCCGCGCTGACGGATGGGGGATGCCGGCGGGCGCCGAAGCGGGTGACGCCGCAGGGTCAGACCCCGGGCGCCGCGGGGGCCGCGGCTGCGAGCGGAGCCAGGGCCCGGCGCAGGATGCGACCCCGGGGCTGGCGGGCAGAGCCGGCCGGGGAGCGGCCCCAGTGAGGGACCCCGCTGCCCACCCCACGCATCCCCCTGCCCCCTGGCATCCCGCTGGGGCCAGCCTCAGCCATGGGGGGGGCAAGAAGGGCGAGAGGTTTAGCATGGGGAGGGACACGGAGCCCCCCAAAGTGACTCTCGGCATCGCTGCCCGCCCCTCCCCTGCCCACTGCCACCCCACGGGCACCAGTGGGGCTGGAAACGCTCCTCTGCGTCACCCCGGGGCCAGCGTGGGGTGAGCGGGGCAGAGGGTCTCCCCACGTGCCGGCCCCCGCGAAGGCAGCGCGGGGCGGCCCGGCGGTGCCAGCTGGGCTGTCCAGCCCCGGTATCGGATCCTCCCGGAGGGAGGGGGCTTGGAGCTTATTTAACGTCCCCGGCTGGCCCAGCCTGGCACACTCGGAGCGGCGGGCGGGCGGCACGGCGGGGAGCTCAGGTGAGCGCAGGTCCTGGCCGGGGTACGGGTACCCTGGAAGGGGGCAGGCGGCCGGGCCCCCCCCCAACAGGAGCACCCCACCCAGCCCTGGGGAGCAGCGGGGTGCCCTGAGACCCCCCTGGCCCCGCTGGCGGCTCTCTGCCCAGGGCCAAGCRTTCGGGGTGGAGGCCACGGCACGCGACGCACCCCGGCAGGGGACGGGGAAGGGGGTGGCTGTGATTTGGGGTACCTTTGCGGTAAGGGGGGGGCTGGCGGCTGCCCCCCATAACGCGGCGGGTGCCTCCCCGCAGCCGGAGCCATGGCTTCGCAGCTGGAAGGGGCCATGGAGACGCTCATCAACGTCTTCCACCACTACTCGGGCAAAGAGGGGGACAAGTACAAGCTGAGCAAGAAGGAGCTGAAGGAGCTGCTGCAGAGCGAGCTGGGCTGCTTCCTGGAGGTAGGGACCAGCCGCGTCGGGGCRCGGGGGCCGGGGGGGTCCCCCTTTCTCTCCATGCCGTGGGGCAGCAGCGTCCCAGCAGGCTGCTGAGCCTCGGGGCTCACCCTGTCACCCCCAGACCCAGAAGGACACGGGTGCCGTGGAGAAGATCATGCAGGACCTGGATGAGAACGGCGACGGAGAGGTGGACTTCCAGGAGTACGTGGTCCTGGTGGCCACCCTCACCGTGGCCTGCAACACCTTCTTCTGGGAGAACGCCTGACCCAGGCCGGTCCCCGTCCCGCAGCAGCAGCCRGCCATGACGTCCCCAAAATGCAGAGCCCCCCCACCATCCCCCCAGTTCACCCTCCGCTCTCCAGCACACCCGAGGGATCCCACTGGGATCCAGCTCCACAATAAAGGCACCGACCCAGCCAGTGGCGTGTTGTCAGCTCCTTTGTTTCCAGGGTTGGGATTTCTGCCCTGTCCCCCTGCTAGTGCCCCCGGGGATACCAGGGAGCCTTCCCTCTCCCGAGCCACGGGGTCACGGGGAAAAGCCACCCTGGGTCACCCCAAGTGCCTGGAGACATGCCCGTCTCCACCCTGCTCTGGCTCCATCGCACCCTCCGCCCCACCCTGCCCCAGAGCCCGGCATCAACCCCGACCCACCCCAGGGCACAGCGCAGCTGGGGCGGGTGACCCCGGCCTGCAGCGGGGTGTTGGGGTGCAGGACATGGGGGTGCGACATGGGGGCATGAGGGTCCCGGGGGAGGGGGGCGGGGAAGCCGCAGGCCGGGACTCGTTGCCCGTCCCGGTCCCGCCAGAGGCGCGGGCACCGCGCCCCGTGGGGCTGGAGGAACCGGTTCTTATCTCCTCACCCAGCGGGCCTCCAGCCAGCAGCCCCCGCGCCGAGGGCCCGGCCCGGTCCCGTGCAGGGCCGCCAGCGCCATCGTCTGCCGGGGCTGGGGCCGGCCCCCGTGCTCCCCAACCACCCCCGCACAGCTCCGGGCCCTCACCCCCCGCCCCCGCCCGGGCCTCACCCGGGGGCTGCTCCGGCAGAAAGCGGGGACACACCGGGGGCAGCCAGGCCCAGCCCGGCCGCGGGGGGGGGGGCACGGGTAAGCCCCGTGAGGCCTCCTCAGGTCTTCAACACCTCCCCCGGCCCAGGCCAGGCCCCGCCGGGCGGCTACCGCGGGATCGGCCCCCGCCGCCGGGGGGGGGGCTCAGGCGCCCGCCCGCTCCCGATGGCGGGGGGGGGGAGCCCGGGAGCCGCCCCCCTGAGGGGGACCCGGTCCGGCCGCCGCGGACCCGCCGCCCGCCTGAGGGGAACCCACCGCCCCYCCGTCCCGCCCACCGCCTGACCCCGCCCACCCCGCCCCGGCGGCACCAATGGCCGAGGGGGCGGCCCCTGCGTCAAGGCTGCCCCGCCCAATAGTAGGGGGCGTGGCGACGTGCCGGGCTCTTGCGCCTGCGCTCTGCGCGTCGCCGCCGCCATTTTGGCCGGCTCGGCGCGGGCGGTGGGAGGAGGGAGGGTGGCTGTGGTTGCTGCCGCCATTTTGTCGCGGGCGTTTGAGTGCGGCGGGAGCGGGCGGAGGGCGCCGGAGTCAGCCCCAAACCCCGCACCAGCCGCCAGCTCAGCCCCACCGGAGACCTGGCGACCGTCTGCTTCGGTGAGAGCGGTTATCCGTGGCCGGAGGGTTGCGAGGGGGGCTGGGAGGGAGGGAGGCAGGCTGGCTGGCCCCGTAAGGGAGGCCGGGGGGGCTGATCTTTGCCCTTTGTGGGGGTGTGCGGTGTTTGTCCCTGTTCAGGCTTTGTGCACGCAGGGCCGGGCTTTGTCTCCTCGTCTCGTAGGGCAGCTGTCGGGACGGGGCTGGATCGGCGGCCCGGGCTAGGCCTCGCCTTCCTCCCCGTCCTGGGCTGGCGGTGCTAGGGCAGCCCCCGCGCTGCGTGTCGGGCTGGTGGGAGTGGGGCTTCCTCTGCGAGCTGCGCGGTGGTTGTTCAGGAAAAACGCTTCTTAAAAGCATTTTTAATGAAAAAAAAAAAGTGGGGTGCGGCAGCCTGTTGGCTCAATTTCTAGCTGATGGACTGTAAAATACTGTAAAGAGCATTTTGTTCAAGGTATTTTGAGGGTGGGTACTTTTCAGCGGTCATCTAAGCATTAAATTTGGTATAAGTATTAAAAAAAAAAAAAAAAAGAGAAATCGATCTGCATAGTTAGKGGGTTTGAGCTTAGTGCATTTCAGTAGTATTCACCACTGCTAAAGCACTCGGGYTTGAGCTGTGTTCCAAAGATGAGTAACAGCTGAGTTTAAATCCCTTTGCTGCTTTCATGAGGCATGTGGCAGGTTCTCGTGTTGGAGAACCGCATTAGGACTGCAGATGAGCTGCCTACCAGAGTATTAGRTATTAAAAAGCTGAAGCGACTGCCCACTTACAGTTTATGTCTGTCCAAATGGTGGCAACCATAATGGGAGGATGGAACCTTAATATTTTTAAAGCATATGGGACTTCTGTAATCTTAGAATTTTACTGCCAAGTATATGGTATGTGTCTGTTTAAAACAAATCGGGGTTTCCATCTTGCTGATAGTAAAAGATTAGGAAGTGTGGCAGTGTCACTAGATGCCGTACTAAACRAGACATTTGGGTGCCATCTTGACTGCTGATGAACTGTATTTTTGCAGCATTACTCCTGCCAATGGTAAAACTTTCACTTTCTAAAAAGATGACTTCTTAGTAAGGATAAGTTAATATAACCTGCCGATTTATTAAACCTGCTGTTTCATGGCAGTGGCCTAGAAAACTTATTAAAAATGCATTAATAGAATACCTGTTACCTGCCCCATTCTTGATTTTCTCCACCAAAGGAGCCGGAATGCGGGTTTTTTAATGGTTARTCAAGTAAGTGCAAGATCTCGGTGCTGTTTGTTAAATCTGGTTCTTGTGTTTTGCAGATTCTCTTGATCTGAAGATGGCTGCACAGTCAGCACCGAAGGTTGTGCTAAAGAGCACCACCAAGATGTCTCTGAACGAGCGGTGAGGAAGCCAACAGCAGCTTCAGCTCATAAGAAATTTTTTTGCTTAATTATCACTGTCCGGTGTCCAAAAAACCAACGTGGTTTCTGCCCTCTTTTAACCTCACTAAAACAAGCAGATGGCTATGCACCTCTGTCTTAAACTGCAACAAATGTGGTACGCAAGGTTAAAAGGGCAATTGTTTTGGAGAAATTTATCCATAGCAGTTAATATTAACCTATTCAACACATAAATATGGTGGGATGTGTTATAACAAAAGAGAGAAACCTCGCACCCTCCCTTTTTCTTCCACATGTTTTTACATTTATATAGTTGACACTGCAGCACGGTAGCATGTTACCTAAGCTGCAGCAGGCTTGCTGCTTTGTCCGAGGCAGACACACGTGCATGTGGTCTGGCCTGTAAGAGGCATGCAGCAGGCCATTAAACAAGCCCAAAGGCCCTTTAACAATGTTTTGGGCCTTGTAAGAGGCARATGCTTTGCTTCATCTCCATCTCTCTCTTTCCTTGATTTCTTTATTTCTTCTGTTGAGTATTCTTCTGTTTTTCCATGCCATTGAGCTTTTGCGGTTCTACAGTGACAACTAACAGCGATGCTGCAGTTACGTTTCGCTTTCTTACTAATCRCTCTTGGATTACTTACGTTAGTATCGCTGAACCGGGGATGAAGGGAGCCGTTTGCGTGCAGTTCCTGCTCTAGCAAGTGCTGCAGTGAGATGCAGCCTGAACCAGTGCTCGGAGCTCGCCCCGGGAAAGACGAGTGGTGAGGTGCAGTGCAGGGAAGGCTTGCTGGCCTGTTTCATTTTGGTCAGTCCATATTCCTCATCTGTAAGTGTTTTCTTTTGCAGTCTTTTGTAGCTCGCAGGACACRGTAGAAAGCTGATGGGTTGCTGCTAAGGAGGCTTGCCGTCTTGCTGTATGGTCTGCTCCTGTATAGCTCTTAAAGACACAAGATTCTTTGTGCACCTAAGAAGTTGCCAAGTGAACTGTTTTTACAAGTGAGCGCGCTTGGGTGGTGGCATTTCTTAACGGCACCGGTTCTGTGSTGCGCCAGAGGCACACCGGTCTGTKCTCAGGGTGGTGTCTTTAGTAAAGCTGYCTTCTGGAATTGAGTTTTTAAACAGTTTTCTTAGATCTTGGAGGGTTAAGTTGGCTTTTACAGTCAGATTTCAGTTTGCTTTTCTGTTTCTGTGATGTCCTCTCCCATCTGTCATGATCATCTCTGCTTATTGCTTGTTTTCATTCCTTCTGCCATTTCTAAAATCAGTAACCCAAAGCTTTATCACTTCTGAATTAATATACAACATCATTTCTGAGTTTCCAGTTYTTGCACACTTGTGGAAAACAAGGAATACGTAATCACATATGACGTGACCTAAGTACCACTCTTTACATAAGGTTCATGGGATCTGGAGATCCAATCTTGAGAACCATGAAATGCCAATAAATGTATGTAATAAAGCTTTATTTAAACACCCGTTTTATTCGACCTTGAAGCTTTACTAACATGCTGAAGAACAAACAGCCGATGCCAGTGAATATTCGGGCTACCATGCAGCAGCAGCAGCAGCTAGCCAGTGCCAGAAACAGAAGACTGGCCCAGCAGATGGAGAACAGACCTTCTGTCCAGGCTGCTTTGAAGCTTAAACAGGTGAGAGAAAGTGGCGTATTCTGGGGCAGCCCGTTGATGCCCGTCACCAGCAGACGGCTTTTCAGGATATGGTGGATTTTGAAAAACGCTCCTGAAAGTTAAAAATGAGAGACCTAGAAGGCACTTGCAGAAAATCMCACTTTTTACTTCAGATAAGTAATGCTTTGTAACTTACTGGTTAATATTATTGAGCTGGGGGTTTTTTTGTGCTGGCTGTTCATATCTCCTCTCTATTTTTTCAGAGAAATGTTCTCATTCTGAGTTTCTGGATCTGCCGAGTGCTTCATCTCGCAATCTAGCTGCAGTTAGAATTGCTGCAGATTGTTTCCAGTACTTACTATCCAGCTGAGGCTGGTTGCTCCCATCCCCAACTCCACCCTCTCTTGGTACACTCCCTTGATAGCAGCTGGCTGCGAGGAACAGATGAACAAACTGATTTTTTTGATTGCTTGCGAACGCTAGAACGCAGGCCTGGATTTAAGGCATAGTGTTGCATTCTTCTTACATAAAGAGTCTTTATTGTTCCACATTCCAGTGATGAGTACTACAGATTACGGTGTGTTCCTCAAATTGCCTTCTGTCGGTAGAGCGGAAGACCTAAGCAAACATGCTAGATTTTGATTTCTCTGCTGCAGTTAATGTGCTTCTCCGTAATTCTGGACTTTCGGAAGGGGCAGGGGGCAAAAATCTCGCTACAACAGAAACCTGAACAACGTACAGAAGACAGCTGTTTGTCTAGGGCCTGCTCATTGTCAGACTGTAGGGGGTTTTTGCAGGTTTTAAAGCTTATGTTTAAATGGGAAGGCTGGTAAGATTAGCTTAAAATGTACGTGTAGGGCACAAATTGAAACCTGTGGGTAGTGCTCCACAGCTGTGCAGTGAGTTCAAATGGCAGCACTGCATGACTTGACTACRGCAGTAGTTAAATATAATTCTGTACATTATCTCACACGTGAGGAGAAAGCCCTGGAAACTTTTTAGCCGAGCTGCTTCACCAAATAGCTGGAATGCTTAAACCTGCYGTACATGCTCACATTCAGGGCTCATTCTCTGATAAAGAGGAATGCAGCTGCTTTTTAAGATCTCTTGAGACTTGTGCTGTAAAAACAGACTGTGGTGCCAGTTAGTCTTGCAGAGCTGGTAAACAAAAGCTCTGGACATTGTAGTCTAAATTATTTGCTGCCTTAAAAAAAAAAAAGTTTGAAAAGTTAAGAATTTCACAAGTGGTAAGTGAAACTGGATTAAAAGCATGAAGTTTCTGCTTGCTGAATTGAGGTGCCACAGTGGAACGGGGAAGAACTAGTCTTTTGGCTTAGCTCTTAAACCCATTTGATTTTTATGTTGGGCACAGGTACTTTCATGGTCTTCTGGAATTAAATGCTGCAAGGGAGGTCCACGGAAGGGCATTGTAGGGAAATTTGGAAATCTGGTTTATGTCGGGTTGCTCTTCGAAGATTGCAAGTTGCTCTGGAAGTTGATGTGGTGATTGGATTTTCACAAGTGCTATGCTTGGTATCGCCAGGAGCTTTTCTGATCCTTCTGGATGTGCTGTGTCCAGAAGTGCTGGGGAGCATAGATCCCAGCGATGGGTCACCTGTGCTTCAGAAGGGACTTCTCTAAACTCCTGTGGAGCACTCCTTGTGCTAGATTTGTGGGTTTGTGTTTTGCGTCCTCTGCATCTGAGTGCCCAAGTGTTCACATAAACCTGATGTGTTTTTTTATGTAAAAACATTTATCCTGACTGTGGTTCTAGACCTGCATTTACTTAGTAGCTGGAGCAGACCGAGGTGCTACCGCTCTGAGGTAGAGCAGAAGGGCGAGCACTCTTAGGCTGTTTCAGTGCAAAGTCCAGCAGCTTATCTTAAACTCTCATGGTAAGTGACATAAACGAATAACTGGATGTGGAACGTACACATGCTTTCTCATTCCTTTCTGCCGGCGAGGCTGGGCAAAAGAGAGAGGCTAGCATTTTAGGCTGCTACGGCTGTTGGAAAAATAAATGACTATCTAAACTCCGAGGCAGTAAAACTTAAAATCTTACTGCAGAAGAGGCTGATTTTTAGAGGAACCAATTCAGCTGTCCACAGGCTTGGCTCAAGTAGACAAGTGATAACTTTAAGCAGCTCTTGGAASCTGTAGTAAAATACAGCCTTTAAGGTGGCTTCTGTCACCTTCTTAGAGCTCTTGTTCCTGAGACAAGTGTGAAGGTTCCGGCTGTTGCTTCTTAGCTCCTTGCAGGGTTCAGCAGTGCCTGCAGAAGCTATAGCCTGCTCTGTGGAAACCAAATTGGTACCAGTGCCTTTAAGAATACTGGGATGTAAATTGGCAGTTCAGCTGCTGCTTCATGAGCAGTTGAGCCGTCTCTGCAGCAGTTCTGGTAGAGGCGTTTGAGGACRGGAGCTGCTGGGGCTGGCCCAAGGGAAGTCAGCTCTGTCTGTGAAATGGCGTCTGGTGGCTGGACATACATGACATGGGAGGAAAAAAAAAACCACACTTCAAAAGCCAGATACACAAAGATGACTMTTTTGCTGTTGTTCCGCTGAGGGTAGATTTCTTCAATATAGTTTTCTTTTCGTAGTATAGGTGGAAAAGTTGATGCTTTTCCTACCTGTTGCCTTAGTCTATGTGGAAGCCTAGCCAGGATGGGGCAGTAGGCCACTGGGAATGATACCCATGGCGTGTGGCTGCGCAGATGGCACTTGCTCTGCGGAGGTAGGTTAGGCTTGTGCCACAGCGGGGGTGGTTGCTTTCTATCTCGGGGATTTGCTTGGACTGTCACCTTCCAGCAGAAAGGATTAGTGGGCTGCCTTGTGCATGAAGTGTCTGCTTTGATTTGGACTGAGCAGCACTGCTAAAAATGGAGAAAAATACGTCCTTCCAAATCTGTAAACTTTCTTGTCTCTGTACAAACACTTGCTTCTAGGAAAAGTCTTTGTTCTCTGTTTGACCTTCACAAATTATCCCTCCCAGAGCAGATTTGATTGTCTTATTCTGAAGCTTGATTATATATTGCAGAGAGCTGGTGACCCTCTATTTTATTTAAAAAAAAAAAAAAAAAAAAACACATCACTTTTATTGATAGGCGATTGCTATGCTGTTTGTGTTGCACGTCGGAGATTGCTGCATGACTTTCTTGTTTCTTAAAAATCTATTCCAGAAGAGCTTAAAACAACGCCTCGGTAAAAGTAACATTCAGGCACGATTAGGCCGGCCGGCGGGACCCCTTGCTCGCGGAGCCATGGGGGGAAGAGGACTGTCTATGGGGCAGAGAGGCTTGCCGCGAGGAGCCATGCGCGGTGGCCGGGGAGCAAGAGCTCTGCTGAGAGGAGGAATCCCACTCCGAGGTCAGCACCATGGTCGAACTGGAGTTGCTTATATGTCAGTAACACTGTCTTTTTGACAGCGTGACTCTGATTCYGTTGCTCGGTCTGAAAACTAATTTATTTCTGTTTTGAATTCTCTTTCTCTGTTGAAGGTCAGAGCCTGCTTCGTGGAGGACGAGGTATATCCCCCAGGATGGGCCTGAGAAGAGGCGGCATTAGAGGTCGCGGTGGCCCTGGAAGAGGCGGCCTGGGCAGAGGCGCCATGGGCCGCGGAGGACTTGGCGGCAGAGGTTAGTGTGCACAAACTTCAGGCTGCTGAATAAGCAGAAGTAAGCTTGAGTTCTTTTTCCTGTTTAAGGCTAGCATGCRTAAGTACACGCAGCCCCAAAACCCCTCTACTCTTGAACTGGTGTACGGCGTAGTGCTAAATTAAGGTTTCCTTTCCTGAAACGTCTTGCCAGGCCTTATGCCTCACCAAGATCCTGGATTATGTCAGTGTTGCTAGAGGAGTTCTGGGGACTCTCGGCAAAGTTGTCCACTCCTGCAGGTTATCACTGCTTTGAACRGGAGTCGAGGCAGTGAGTAATCTTCTGGCGTGTTGAGGAAGACTACACTGTCTCCTCGCACTTAAGAAGGAAATGATACAGAGCCTGTGTAAACCAAGAGACTCTTAAAATAATTAGTGAGGGGAAAAATTTAACAGAGGAGAAAGCCTAAACCCCTGCAAAATACACTTAAATTCAAAGTCTGAAACTGAATCAAATCTTGGGTAAATGAACTCCTTATTTTCAACAACAGATCAGAGAAGCAGTAAAGCAGGAGCGCAAGAGGAAATACAGGAGACAGCTGTTGATGGTAGGGTGGTTAATGTTCCAGGCAGATGTTTGGTTAGAACATCAGCCAAGTGCTCTCTCATGTTACTTTGGGATTGGCCCAATGTTCGTAGGAGTTAGAGCAGACGGTTATCGGGAAGCTGCATATCTCTTGACAGCCTTGGCTTGTAGCTTTATTTCTTAGCCTGACAAACAAATACTGATCGATGTGGGCTCTTGGGTATCCTACTTCTGAAGYAGTCTGGAAACCTGTCAATTTGAAGTACTCGTCTGGAGGAAAAATTTGCTTGTCAGGGTTAATGGCGTTGCCACTTTGCCAAAAGCTTCAGCCTGTGGCAGAGATGTGCAGGACCTCGGGGTATGCTCCATGGGAGAGAAGTATGCAACGTGTAGGTGGGATTAGAACACGAGCAGGGAAGAYGGGAGGCTGAGCTACGAGCGTAGCTCTTAGTCGTGGATCAAATGTCTCTCTGGGCTTCTGGACTGAAACAGAAGCAGCCTGGGGAGCTAATCCAGCACGGCAGGAGCTGGAGGTCGGCTGAGGGGTGGTTGCTGCAGGACTTCCCCGTGGAGGTGCTGAAGCAGCTCTGCCGAGCGTGCCGTGTCCCCGTGAGGAGCGGCAGCCACAGCGAACCCCGCGGAGTGTGTAACCACCATCTTGTCTCACTGTAAGGTCGCGGCATGGCGGGCCGGGGACGAGGGGGCTTTGGAGGTCGTGGCAGAGGCAGAGGACGAGGAAGAGGATCGGCACGTCCCGCGTTGACCAAGGAGCAGCTGGACAACCAATTAGATGCTTACATGTCTAAAACGAAAGGACACCTCGACGCTGAGCTGGATGCTTACATGGCTCAGACAGACCCGGAAACGAACGACTGAAGGTCGTTCCGAGAGACTGTTGTTGAAGTTAGTGTGTTATGTCGATGCCCATAAGCTAAAAATGGAAACCCTGATTCATGCTGGAAGGACCCGCAGGAATAGGGAGCAGCCCTGTTCTACCGAGAGATCAGACTTTAGTGTGTTCCTTTAACGTTTTGATACTATCTGTTGTATGAAACTTTTTTTTAATTGTTTTTTATATCTTTGGTTTTTTTTTCTTCCCCTGAGTACTCCAAACATGAAATGCGACAGATCTGCTGGTGACTCGCCGCACCCGTGCAGCGCAGCATGGCGGGCACGCTGCCCGCGGCGAAGCGCTCGTCGGTGCTGGGACCGCGTGTTTGTGTGCCTCTTGAGCTCTGCGGTTGCATTTCGGGATCAGCCCCGTCCCCAAACGTGACCAAAGGGCCGAGTTCACGCCCGCAGTTCAGTTTAACCCATCTGAAGCAAAAAAAAAAAAATGCCAGCAGGGCAAACAGGCCAGGTTTCGGTGTAGCGCTCCTTCTAGACACGGCAATCTTCTTGTTTTGCACCAAAACTTCCTCTTCTGTTGGTAGCCAGTGTTCTGTTAATGCCTAGAGCAGAGCATTTCCCAGGTTGAAAACTTCCTTGGTTTTTTTGTTTTGTTTTTAGATAAAGTTTGAATTTCTTTTGCATTGCGTTTGAACAGATGGCACTGGTGGTTTCTGTATCTGCAAGAAAACAAGTGTTTATTTAAAGGAACATAAAAATTACAGCTGTGACGGCAAAGCGTGGTAGAGCTGTCTCTTTTAAAACACGGGGTCCAGAAATCCGTCTGTCGCCTTTCGGTGTAACCAAAACTGCATCCTCCGGTCAGACCAACTGCCTGCACTTACCCGTGGGTTTGGGAAGGGGTCTGTTCCTCCCCCCTCCTCAAATTTTAAGTTCAGCCATTCTGTGAACTGTTCCAGTTTCAATGGAATCTTGTATTTCTGGTTTGTTGTAACAAAGGAGAAATAATTATAAAAGCAAYGTGGACTCTGGGTGGTTTTTGGTTGTTTTTTTTCCCTGGAAGTGGGGTTTTTCTGCCATGCTCGGGGCTCGGTTTCCTTCGCAGGGGGAAGAAGGTTGCCTCCTCCSCTGCGAGGGGGCTCGGACCCCGCCGCGGACCCTCGCCTGCCTCGGAAGGGACCCCTCCCGGTGGGAGCGGTGGCGGTCAGCAGCACAAAGGCCTGGGGCTGCGGCTGCCCTGGCTTTTCCTGCAGGATCTGCTTCCCCATCCCCGCATCGGGAAGGCTCCTGCTCGCTGCCCTGCCCTGCGACGTTCTCCGCGGGGGGGATAAGGGGGATCCTGCGGGGCGGGAGCCGGGGGGGGGGCGGCCATGGATCCGTCTGGGCGCAGACAGCCGCCCCGCCCGCTATGGAAGCGCGGATGCTATTGGTTGGCGAGGAGACGGCCGGTTGTCACGATGCCTGCTATTGGCTGAGAAGCTCCAGCGCCTCACGCGCTCCGGCTTCTCCTTTTGTTATTGTAGCAAACAAGTTGCAAAGCGGCGGCGGGAGCGGGCAGGGACGGGCAGGGGTCCGGGCAGGGGAGGGCAGGGACGGGCAGGGGTCCGGGCAGCCGGAGGAGATGCAGCGGGAACCGGGCCCCGAGTGAGGAGAGCCGGGCGGCGGAGGTGAGTAGCCAGCCCGGCCCCGGTGCATGCCCCCCCCCACTCCCCCTTCCCTCATCGGCTCCAGCTCCCACGGGGGTCCCCTCCTCGAAGCCCTGCGCCCGTCGCCCCTTCTCTTGCCGACCCCCACCTGMCTGCTGCAACATCCCCCCCGGCCCCTCGCTGTCAGCGCAGCCGCCCCCCGTTAAACCGCCGTGCTGCGCTGCCTGGGCACGGGGGGGCCGGGCAGGGCACAGGGACCCCCCACCCGCTCCGGCAGCCCCTCTGCAGCCTCTCCCCGCTTTCCTCCCGCCGGTAGCCCCAAACCCCGCTCCAACGCTGCACCAAAACCAGGGAAACACCCGTTTTTCAACCCGTGGGCGACCTCAGGACGGAGGTGGGCCAGTGCCCCACCAAGTCCTGGGAGTTGGGATGTGGCAGGGATGGCCCGTTGGCACCTGCTTTTCCAGGGCATCCCTCCTGCTTCCCTCCCCGCGCTCCTCAGCCTCCCTCCCTGAGCCAAGGCTTCAAGGATGGGGAGCATCCCCTTCSCCAGCCCGGGGAGCCGGAGCTGGGCTGGGGGCAGAAGCCGGGCTGGCAGCGGGAAGGCGCAGGCAGGAATGAAGTCCCCACCCAGGCACCCGCCGGTCCCTTTGTCCCTGCCCTTGGGATTATCTGGGAGCAAAGTTAGCGTCCAAGGAGATTAGGCCAGAGTCCATGGYGGTGCGGGGGCTGCGGGAGCCGGCTTCCCCCCACCCCACGCTGCTCGTCCCCCTCCTGGGCTGGGGGACAAGGCTGGCTCCGGCTTTGGGGCTCGGGCCACGGRATCAGCGAGGTATTTTTACGGCAGGAGCGATGCGGGGTGGGGAGGAGGGGAGACCTCGATCCCAGCCCCGCGCTGCCGCAGGAGGAGCCCTGACAGGTTTGTGAAAAGCCCCCAGCCACATCCCCTCAGCTGGGACAAAAGACTCACGCAGAAATGTCACATCCCATCTGGAGCGGGGCGATGAGGTGCCTCRTTATTCCTTTGGTTCGCTCCGACACCGCGGCAGGAGGGGTCTTTTGGGGTCCGCTCTGCCTGCGGTGCCGACAGGGACAGCCGTCCCCTCCGAGAGCCGGTGAGCGCTCCTGGCCGTCACATCTCCAGGGGGGAGCTGGAGCCAGGGAGAAGCCGTCTCTGGCCCCCAAACCAGCCTGGGCTGAGTTTCGGATGGGGCTGGAGGCGGCCCTGGCCCTTCGAGTCTTTCCCGGAGCAGCCGGCATTGGCCTTGGGGTCCAGCCACCGGAGCTGGAGGGAACCGGGACCAACACTGCGGCCCCCGGGCGCTCCTTCCAGGGCGATCCTGGACAGCCCCTGCTCACAGAGTCCCCACCACCCTCTTTCACCTCCTTTGGCCTCAAAATTGAGCCCTGAGGCAGAGCATGGTGGGCAGGCAGGGCCCCTGGGGACGAGCGGGCTGGGGGAGAGCAGGCAGGAGCACCGGCATCGGGGCAGCACCAGGCATCCCTGAGACGGGTGCCCGAGGCTGCGTTGGCACCCACGGGGCGAAGCCCGTAGCCCGGCAGGGTGCTCAGGATTGTGCCCCAGCCATGGGGGGGGGGCTCGCGGGACCYCTCCAGCGTCCATGGAGGTGTCCCCATGGCCGACGGCATCTGGCTCGTCTCAAGGCGGAGGAACCCGGCCAGCGGCATCGCTCCGGCAAGAGGGGGGGCCATGGCCCTGCGCCCGTGCCGAGGGGGACGAGCAGGCAGGGCGCGGGCAGGACAGCCTGCCTCCCGACCCACGGATAAGCGGCGCGGAGCGGGGGCTGACGGTTTGTTGTGTCTGCCGCCGGCCCAAGGTCTTTCCCAGGCCCTGGAGCRTTGCACCCGCCGTGGTGCAGAGCCGGGACCCCGCTGCAGCAGCACCGCAGCGGGCGCAGAGCCCCGGCACGGCCGCGGCCGGAGGGAGGGGGGGGGATGCTCGCGGGGCCCCGGCACGTGTGCGTATGCATGCGGCTCTTGGCATGTACGCGGTCTGGCAGGGAAGGCAGGAAAGGGAGAAGCCCGGCAGCGAGCGAGGGGTTAAGGAGCGGCGCCAAGCCGGGGCTCTGTTTAGTCTGGCCCCCGCGCCGGCGATGGGACAGGCAGCGCGGAGCACGCGTCCATCGCCCCAGCCCAGAGCGGGCGCTTGCACGCACGCAGGCGTGCTCCCCGCCAGGCCGGTGGTGGGACACGGCCGGTGTCCCCCCACCCGTGGCCCAGCTCTGGATCTGCTGCCATCAGAGCCAGAGACTCCGGGGGAGCTGGGGGCACCCCGAGTGTCCCAGCGTCGCTGTAACCCCTGTGCCCCTTCCCACCCTGGAGGGACCATGGGTCCGAGGTGTCCGGCCTGGCCCCCCCGTTCAGGGTGACACAGGGCTTTGTCCCGCGTCCTCCTCGCCTGCCACGTGCCGTTTCAGGGGGCTGCCACGTCCCCGGTGCCACACGGGGGCTGCGTGTCCCTCTTGCCAGCCCCGTGTCTGCCCCTTGGGCGCCGGCACCCTGTACGGTGCTTCACTCCCGGCTCGGTGGCCCCGTGCCACGGCGGCCGTGCAGGCGAGGGCAGGGGGGACAGCGGGTCCCCTGCCGCGGGGTGACAGGCAGGGCCGGGCCGTGCCGTGCCTTGCAGGGGAGCAGCGCCATGTCCCTCGGCGCGCCCACGAGCAGCGACGCCTGCCTGAGCATCGTGCACAGCCTGATGTGCCACCGGCAGGGCGGGGAGAACGAGACCTTCGCCAAGCGGGCCATCGAGAGCCTCGTCAAGAAGCTGAAGGAGAAGAAGGACGAGCTCGACTCGCTTATCGCCGCCATCACCACCAACGGCGCCCACCCCAGCAAGTGCGTCACCATCCAGCGCACCTTGGACGGGCGGCTCCAGGTAACCCTGCCGTGACGGGACCTGGGTGCCTGTGCCAGCCTGACAGCCCCCCGTGCACCCCGCGGCCCTCCCCAAGCTGGGAAGGCCTGGGTATTGGGGTGCCCCGTGACCCCCGAGACCCTACAGCCCGCCCCGAGCTGGGGAGACCCGGGTGTTGGGGTGCCCCATGACCCCTGAGACCCCACAACCCTCCCCRAGCTGGGGGSACCCATGACACCCCATGCAAGCCYTCCCCAAGCTKGGGGRRCCCRGGTGTTGGGGTGCCCCATGACCCCTGAGACCCCATAACCCTCCCTGAGATGCGGGGACCTGGGTGTTGGGGTGTCCCATGACCCCCAAGACCCCACAACCCTCCCCAAGCTGGGGGCACCCAGGTACCCCATGACACCCCATGCAAGCCCTCCCCAGGCTTGGGGGACCCAGGTGTTGGGGTGCCCCATGACCCCTGAGACCCCACAACCCCCCCTGAGCTGGGGGGACCCAGGTGCCCCATGACACCCCATGCAAGCCCTCCCCAAGCTCGGGGAGCCCAGGTGTTGGGGTGCCCCGTGACCCCTGAGACCCCACAACCCCCCCTGAGCTGGGGGGACCCAGGTGCCCCACGACACCCCATGCAAGCCCTCCCCAAGCTCGGGCGACCCAGGTGTTGGGGTGCCCCGAGACCCCCCAACCTGGGGGGACCCAGGCATCTGGGCAGCGAGGGGCCCGGTGGAGGGTACCCCCGCGGGGAGGGGTGCAGAGGGGGACCCCCACCGCCTCGAGCCTGCGGCTCCGGGCTGGGAGCCACGCTGACTTCAGCGTCTGGGCTTGCGCCCACCCACCCGCAGCCGCGGCTGCCCCGGGGGTGGGGGGAC
>JASVER010000178.1:213867-256946 GCA_030449065.1 Oceanodroma leucorhoa
GCCCTGCGAAGGGGAGGCAGCCCTCCGCCCCCCCCGTGCCCCCTCCCCGGTGCGGGGTGAAGCCCCCTGAGGAGCAGACAGGGGTACCCCCCGTCCCCTCCACCCCACTGCAGGAGCGGGGGGGGGGTGCTCCGAAGGGGGGGGGGTATTTCCCATAAACACCCCCCTCCCCGTCCTCCCACGAGGAAGAGCTGGGTGGGGGGGGGGATCACCGAGTAAAAAGGGGGGGCTCCTCTCAGGCTAAGCCCCCTGGATAGGGGCTGCCTTCCCCCTTCTCCTCCCCCCSCCCCCAGCCATGGAGATGCAGAAGGGGAAGGGGGGAACAGCAGGAGGAGGAGGGAAGTTGCTGGTCTCCACTCTTCTGGATGCCAAGGATGAGTTGGAGGAGGTAGGTGCCTGGGGCTCGGGGCAGGGGGGCTCCAGGGGGTGGGTTAGGGGCTCGGCCCCGCACAGGGTGCTGGCAGGGGGGCACACACTGCTCCCCTTGCCCGTCCCTGTGCGGGGAGGGGGCTCGCTCGAAGCAGAAACCACCTCCCAGCCGGGGTCTCCCTGCCCGCCTCATCCCAGCCGTGCCTGGGCAGGGCGGCCGCAGGTTGTGGAGCGGGATGACAACGCTCGCCTCGCGCCTGAGCACCGACAGGACTCATTTTTCCAGTATCTGGGAAATTTTCTGACCTGTGTTCCCCAGGCCCCAAATTAACACGGCGCTGTCCTACTTCCCACTGAGCTTTTCTTCCTGCACCGGGARAAGAGAGCTGGTTCTTTTACAGGTGGTGAAGGTTTGGGATTTCCCCAGGACAACTGGGATCTGTTCCTGGTGTGGAGGAGCCGTGGAAGAGCCGGTAGCACAGGGACGCGGGCGAGGTGGATGCGTTGCTTGGGCCCTTCTGTAATGCTGATTTACACCTGGGAGTCAACCTGGGAAGCGTTCAGGGGTCTTCCTAAAGCTGGTGTAGGGCCGGCTTCCCCGGTGCCACGGGGGCGGCGATGCTCTCATGAACTGCTAGACTTGTGGGAGAGACTGGTTATTTATTGTGTGATGGAAACGAATGTATTTGGGGCTCGTGAAATGGTGCAGACGAAAAACAAAAAAATCACGTTGGATTTCAGTTGCAGGAGAAAAACAGGGTGGTAACTGGAATAACTAGGTCTCAAGGTCTGGAAACTGTCCTTTGCCATTTGGAGTGTATTTCTATTCCTTCAAAGCACTCGTCGCTCCCCGTGTGTGTTTTGGGTCCTGGCCAGGTCTGGACAGAACGTTCCCAGCTTCGGACCCGTGCAACTTTGCAAGCCCGGCATGGCCGGGAGCTTTGGTTGGGCTTGAAAATCGGCTCCAGGCAACCGAAGCGGGTCTCCTGGGCTCCAGGTCACTCTCACCCCGATCTTTCCCCAAGAGCATCGGGTCTGGGAAGGAGCCACCACGAGCCGGCGAGCGCGGYGGAGCTCGGGTTTGGTGACGGTGACGTATCCAGGCAAACGCAGGTACCCGAAGGAGAAGACATTCCGAGACAAGCCTGGCTTAACCAGCAAGCCTTCCTCCCATCCCTCCTAAACCACTGGAAAGCAGCGCTTTCGACTAAAAGCCCAGCCAGTTGGGAGAAACTGGTTCGGGTATTAGTTCCRCTCCTGAGTGCTGATGGATTTACTGTCACAAGTTTCGCGTTTCTCGTGTTAAAGACTCCGACAAACAGGAAACGGCGCGTACACAGGAAAAACGGTGCGTGATCGTTGCGCGTCGAGTTTTTGCAGTAAGCAGGCTGCCATGTTTAGGGAAAAACCGCCTCCAGTCTTTCACTTTAGCAGTCGTCGGAGCTGCTGGTGGCAGTAAGTTGAACACATCTGTTTTGGGGAGAAAGAGGTGATCGGAAGGACTGGGGCTCATAAAAATAAATCTCGTACCAGGTGTTAACACAAAGAAATCGTCGTCTTGTTCTGCTGTCCATTTTGGTAGAGGCAGCAGAGCTTGTTACAGGAACGTGAACAGTTAAACTTGCTCAAAGGTAGAAATACTGTTTTCAAATAGCCTCCATAGCTGGCAGTAGCGAGTTGGTGCGTCTCCCGTTTATCCCAAGAAGGGAATACCAAACCCTGATCCTGCAAGTCCGTCAGCAGGTCTCAGATCAAAGACATTATTTGAYGCTGAACTTCCTTGCAAAGCTCTTCTGGTGGTTCATTGGCTGCATTATCTGCCAACAAGTTGTCTTATTTCTCACTGGGATTTTTCTAACTCTGTTTTTCAGCTGCTGGATCTTGTCTTCCCTTTCAAATAATTCATCTGCTTTAGATTTGAGATTTTCATGGGTTTTGCCCCATTGCTCTTTCATAATGCCATCGCTCGGCCTGGAACAAAGCCRGTTTCACAAAGGCATTATCTCTGCATTACTGACCAGTACATCTTCTTTCACATTGCCTTGGAGTGGAGAACTGTTGACCTCTTTCTCAATAGCTTCTTCACTGCAGCCCCTTTGATATGCAAAGGAGTCGCTAATCAGTTCCATAATYGGTGTGATGTGTTTGCATTTTAATCAAGAAGTGACTGTGTAGAAATAACCTTCTTGTAACCTGCTTATTGCCCGTCTTGGGCTGCATTTGCTGCTTTTCCCCGGTGCAAACAGATCACCGCCCCGTTAACTGTAGGCTCCAAGGAAACTCCAGGAAAGCAAGACCTCGTTTTCCCGGCTGCCGGTGACCCTCGAGTCGCTGCCGTGGCCGAAATGGTCCAGCCGGGTCCGCAGCTCTGGCGTGGAAATGGTGGCACCGGCAAAGGCGGCAGGGCGCATCTCCTTCGCGCGGCAACAGAGCTGTTTATGGAGGAGTTTAATTTAGAACAACGTCTCGCCCTGCAAGTCGTGGCGTGAGAGCGAGACCCCGGCGTTAAAGGAGCCCTGCGGTCGAGCCGCCGTTGTGCTGACAGCCGGGAACCCTCCTCTCCACCTGTTTGCGGGCTCTCGGGTGTCATCGAGAGCACGTGGTGAGCCTGCGAGTCCACGCGGCCCTTCTGTCACCCTCCCTGAGATGGCACCGCGAGGTGGGGAGGGGACGTGGCGTGCCCGGAGTCACGCCGATCTGCTCACGCTTTCCCCGCGTCGGCTAACACCGGTGCCCAGCCGGCCGGACAGGAGAAACCACTTCTGCGTGGGGCTGCTCATGCTCTACGTGAACTCTCTGAATTCTTTCAAGTCGAGTGGAAGCCTTTGCCGTTTGCTTCTCCAGTATTCTYGTAACTTAGCAGTCCTGACTTCATGGCTCTTCCCGTCGCTTCATCCCTCGGGGTGCTTGCATGCGAACATCTGCTCCTGCTGTTTATTCTCAGCCAGAAGTTGCCTCAGATGTTAAGCGATGAGAACAGAAGGTTTCCAGGCTGCTGCCCCGCAGCCCGGGGTTCCCACGCAGGCGGGAGCGGTGGGTCTTGCCCCGCGGAGCTGCTGGATGAGGGGCTCGGGCTTCCCTGCGCTGGGGGCCGGGGCCGGCTCCTCACCTCGGGGTGCAGCTCCGCTCTCCGAGGGCGGATTGACAACCCTGCCTCGAATCCAGCCTTCGCGCGACTGCGTCTTGGCCTCGTACCAAAGTGACGGCAGTATTAGTATCGCTGAATAATCGCGCATTTACTTTTTGGCTCTCCGAGCGGTGTCAGCGGAGTATTTAAAACCCAAACCTGTGAATAAATGAACGTTGGGGAAGCGGTAGCTTCTCCAGCTGGCAGGAGGTTCGGAGCCTTGACGGGAGCCAAGGAGGGCTGTTGTGTCGCTGGCTGTTTTACTGTCCGTTCAGGTGTTTGGGTGGGGGTCGAAGCAGCCTCTGCTGTATCTCGTCTTGGCGAGGATTGTGCTCGAGTGTACCTGTCCTTCCAAGTTTGTGATGTTTGGCTTTTTTTTCTCTTTCAGAGGCTAGAAAGGTGTGTGGGCATCGTGACTTCGCTAACCAACGGGCTGTCGGAGAGGGAAGCTAACGATGCCCTCAACGCTCACGTAAGTGTCATCTCCTTGAGAGATGAGAAATCCTGCCTGGATGAAATAATTCATGGTATATTGTACCTGCACGGATCTTTGTCTGAGGGAGCGGGCGTGCGAGCTATTAGCAAGGCACAAAGAACRGACAGATACGAAGAGGCTGGGGAATGGAGCCTGCTGTGCTCTCACGGCTCTCAGCCCGTCAAGGATTTCCAGAGCCATTACAGTTAAAAGACAAAACAACGTCGTGGCTTTAATCCTTGTCTAGTCACCTGTTTGGAAGCCGACCTGCAGTGCAATTTCTCGCTGAAATCCGGCTGAGCGTGTCTCCCTCCCAGCGTACGAGCGCCCTGTACGCGCGCACGCCACGCGGGAGTCCGTCGCTCTGCGCGTGCTGCTGGTGTTTGCGTTTCTCCGGTGTTTTTGTACTCCGGCGCTGCTCAGATCAGCTTTTTCCTGGCCTCCAAACGGCCAGACCACTGGAAAGGGCAGGTTCAGCTTTTCTGTTGAGGGATGGAGCGTTTATTTCTAACTCTGCATAGTCTTAAAATACTTGCCAGCAAGCTGCAGATGTTACCGTATAAGGAAAACCRTCGTGTGACATGTTAATGGGCTCTCAGACATGCTGATTGCATTTTTTTCCTCCCCGGAACACCTTGGGCTGTTGGACTCAGCGGTACAGAGTTGCCTTCCCTTAATGGGAAAAGGTCAGCAACCCAGGCTGGATTTCAGGGCTCTGAAGCTCRTGAAATGGATGGACAGGTTGTAGAAAAGTCTGTAAGAAAAGCCTGGGCAGGTCCCAGCCGCAGGACGGGGCTCAGGGATCCGCTGCTGTTCTTGGCTGGGGGTTTGTTGCCCCTCAGTAACAAGATACCCTGARGTGGTCCAACTAAAACCACTGGAAAACTCCCAGCACTGAAAAATTTGCACCAGCATTAACTTTGCAACGGGGTACAAATGTTAGGGAGACCCTGTATGGTTTCTGTGTTCCCTTGTGATCCTGCTTTGAATTCCTCACGGGCTGCCGGGTGCTCCGTTGACCACCCATTTGGTGGGCTTGAGAGGGGTTTCCTCCTTGTGTTGCTTTACTGACCTTCCTCTAACATCCCATCTCACCGGCTCACTGATGGCACTTGCATTTTTCTCTCTCAGATATGTAAAGGAACCCCCCAGCATGAGGAGATCTGCCTGGGTCTTTTCACTCTGGTCTTGACCGAACCTGCTCAGGCACAGAAGGTAAGGCACGCCTGCGCCCCTCGGTGAGCGCGGAAAGTTTGTCCACGAGAGATTTTGCTTTCCAGGCAGCCGGGGATTCGGAGCTGTGGAAGTTTTGGGTCTCGTGCAGGCATCGGAAGGCGCCTGGATGGAACCCTCAGCGCTGAGCTGAGTGTTTATTGGAGCAGGGCAATGACTTTGCTTGGACCGTTCCCGGTTTTGTCGCGTCCACGTGGCACAAGGGCTGCAGCAGCTGCTGCTCGGGGGAGCGCAGATACTGCCACCAGGGAAGGGAGCTCGTCTGCGTTCYTTCACAGCCCTAGAATTGATTGTTTTTCGCTGTGGGAGGCGAGTACTAATTCTTCAAGAAACTGTAAGGCCTTTCCCGGTCTCTGTCTTGTCTTTGGAGGCCCAGAACGGATTTGCGTGCTGGAAGCCAGATGTAGATGCCTACAGGAATAGTCACCCAGACTCTAGAGGAGGAACGCGTTCAATTCCTAGAGAAAATTGCTTTTTAGCAGTCCACTGCTATGAATTTCACAGACCGGATTTAATTTTTAGATAACTCTTTTAACGATGCTGTAAACTGTCATTTAAAAATTGTAGTTACTCACCTACAGGGAGATGAATGTTTTGTGTTCTAAAGATCTTGGATGCGGATTTGGCGCCGTTGCTACAAACTGGGGGCGCTCGGGGAGGGAGTTGAAAATGTTGTTTTATTATAGAAACCAGACCTATTCGTAGCAGCTACAAGGCAAAACAAAAGCACTGTTGGAAGGGCTGTGCGAGAGCGAGACCCGGGGGTCCTTGTTTGGATGCGTTTCAGTTGACAGGTGCTGCGCCGAATTTGAAAGGGTTGAAGTGGACTCTTGAAGTCGGCAGGGTCTGCCGCGAGCGCGGCTGAGCGGCGTGCCGTTAGGGATGCTCTGTAAATCCTGGCGCTGCGCTGAACCGAAGGCGACTCATGCAATATTCTCTCTTGATTTAATCACTGCTACGAGGACAGAGCTCTCTCCGCCAAAGCAATAGATCCGCGTTAGCTCCTGGAACTCGTAGCTCCTTGGCGTTGCTGGGTGTGACRGTCCTTGTCAATGAAGGTGCAGCTCCGTTCCCCAGAAATCGCCTCTTGAAAGCGAAACACGCTTCTCCTGGGAGTCTTTAGGCCTGACTGCTTACGGTGCTGGTGCGAGTCAGATTTCYTTTCGGTTAGATGGCTGTGTCTTGCTCTGTCTCCTTAAGGCCTTCCCAAACCCTGACTGCGGGGTCCCCAGCCCTGCTGTCTTTAGGCTCTGGCCTGATGCTGCCTCGTGTGCTGAGCACAAGACTTGTAAACCTGGAGAGGCTGAATCCAGCTCGGAGCGCCGCTGAACGCATCCTTGTTCCCAATACACCGTGGGAGCCAAAGAGCATTTCTAGTTGCTGACTAGCAGGATGGTCTTCCGAAGGGTGAACCTCCTCCGCATCGAATAAAATGCCCTGCCCGGCGCGTCCCCCTCTGGCAAAGGGGAGCGAGGGGGTGAGCGGTCCGTCTCCGTTGCGACCGAGCCGCTGGCAGGCACCGACGCCGTCTCTCTGCGATGGCAGGCTGGGGGCTGCTCGTGGCCACGTTAATTAGAGGTGGCTGGTCCTCCTGCTCTTGTCAGATCTGCTCTTCGGAGCACGTTACTTTTCTTAGGGAGTAATTGGATCTGCCAGTCTGCTGGGCTCTGGTGTCATCGGTTGCTGCCACCTGCCCTGTATCCAGACAGCGAGGACAGGAAGCCAGTCAGGGATTTTCTACCAGGCTTTGGGGGGGGGGGAGTTACTCCTTGCCTTTGCTCCCTGCCTATGAAGAGGGGTTAACGCATGCCTGACGGATAAGGCGTCTTGCGAGAKCTCCGAAATCACCACACAGAGGGCAGAACTCTGTTCATCTTCCAGCGAGAAGCCCGTGGGTCCAGGACAGCCCCAGTCGTCCGCAATAACCATTCCCACATCTGGTCGCGGGTGAAGATTCGCGACCTTAGGTGTCAGCGTGGGAGCGTCGCGTCACGGAGCATCGAGCCCGGCGAGGCTGGTGTGGAAGTGGTACTGCTCTGAACCGAGCGTGCCCCGCGAGGCTTCGCCATACTCCTGGGACCTGTTGTTTTGCCAAAAAAAAAAAAAAAAAAGGATATTGTAGCTGGCCATGCTTGCATTCAAGGGGATTTTAGCGCTTGCCCTAGAAGCCTAGCAGGGGGTGCAGCGCATGCTGCGTCCCAGCACGCTAGCGAAGGCRTCTCACACCATCTGCTTGGTCATCTTCTATTTCTCCAGTGGATGTCTGTCCCCGGCGCGTGGATCCGTCTTGTCTCGCACCGTGGCCTCGCTGTCCCCCACCTGCATCTGCTGGTGCGTGGAGGGGAGGCGGAGGTARCCCCTCTTCTTCCCGGAGAGGCTGTTTAAAACGCATCTCTCTTCCTTTTTGGGAGGGGGCTTGAGCTGCCCTGTCCCCTCGCTGATCGATTAAAGAAATGGTGGCACGGCCCTCGCTGCGGCGGCCCATCGGCTGGAGCACGCAGGTCTCCTCCTCCCCCTTTGTTGCCTTGACACTCCAACCAGAAGAGATTAGCTCTGCTAAACTTGCCCAGCTGCGAGGAGCCACATTTGACCGCCTTCAAATATCAAAGTGACAGCAACTGATCTGTCAGATCTCCCTCCTCCGCCTGGCACCTCTCACTTTAATTAACATTCTGCCCTGGGATCAGAGTGCACGGAGCCCTCCCCGCGGATCGGCGCAGCGCTTCCCTGGCATCTCCTCCGGCATCTGTCCGCCCTGTGCCTCTGCTGCCCTGGTGCTGGGCGGGAGGGGGCCTCTCCTCCACTCGAAGGCTGTTGGTTTGGGTTTTTTTTTTATTATTTTTATTGCTTGTTTCTTCTCCCCTCATTTAAAGCGAACATTTATCATTTGTTCCTTCCTGTTAATTAAACGGCCTGTGCGAGYGGCGGCTCCAATCTGCCGAGAGCGGGGAGGAGACGATGGATTGTTTGCAGCCTTGGCAATAATCAAGAAATTCAGGTTCTCTCCCCACCCCCTAGCTGCTGGAGCCCTGAAGATTTTCTCCGAGCACCTTCCTTTGGATTATTGCTAAAATCCTTGTGCCGGAGGCTGTTAGGCAGGGGTCCAGTCTGACCTGTCTAAGCAACCGGTCGGTGACACGCCGTACTGCCGTGACCCTGATAAAATGGGACTTGTTCTCCTCTGGCCAGTTGTACTTTGGGGCCAAGGATCAGCAACATYGTAGGTGCGGTTCGAGTTCTGGTTTTCTGCGGTGTTTGCCTGTGGGATTTGAGGAAGTATGCASTAAGCAAGGTGAAGAGCTGCCAAACTTCCCTAGGTAATAGGATTATGGTGTCCTTCCTCCTGGGACTTAAATAGTGAACCAGAAGTAAATCCCTTAGCGTGTCTCTTCTAGCTGTTTGTTCCAGCCCTTCTCCTGAGGATGCTGCCAGAATCGGCCTTTAAATGGTGCCTTTAATTGGTGCCTTTAAATGCAGATGTGGACGCTGCACCTCACACGCATCCAGCGGAAAACCAAAGCCTAGATGTTCACTCAGAAAAGCATGAATTCTTTGAACACAGAAGCTACTGAGCACCAAGAAAAGCTACTAAGATGAGAAACGTTCATCTCGTCGCTGCTCCTAAGGGTGCAGAAATGCACCTGCCTGTGAGAGGGAAGTGCCAGGGGYGATGGGTGGTCGTAATCCTGTCGTCGAGCCCAGGAGGTAGGATCCAGGCAGGGTGGGGACCTGACAACATGGGCGTTTTCCAAACGAAGTAAAAGCTTCATCTGAGTTCAGACAGACCGCAGGGGAACTGGCACCCCGTGTGCTCCCGGGCCGGCTGTGTCCTGGACCAGCTCTATCCCCTGTGTTTTCTCATCGGGGTGATGTATGTGTTTCTTTTTCAAAGCTGATGCAGCGGAGGGAGATGATGTGTGTTCCTGGCCAGGTAGTCGTCTGTGTGGAGACTTTGAGTCTGGCTCTGCTTTGTGGGTAGTCATTTCACATTTCAAAAGCAATTAAAGGCCCCGAAGAGTCTACGTTTCTTGGATTCTGGTTTTTTTTTCGTTTGGGATTTTTATTTATACATTTCTTTTAYGCAGTGCTATATGAAAAAGGCAGGGAGAAAGCCTGAGCACAGGGAGTCTAATCAAAGAGATCTTTTGAGGCCTCATTAACTCTCTAAAGGAGGATGCAGAGACCAGACCCCTGCTCTCTGGAATATCATGACATTTACTGGTACAAATTAACATTCATGCAGAACCACTTAGCAAATTACTTCCTAATCACCCTCCACCCCCTGCTGTCCTGACCGGAGGGGAAGGGAGAGCCAGCACCTTTGCTCTCTGGCCAGCGTTTTGTCTGGCTGCTGATGGCAGACAAGAGTGGAGAAAATCCTTCCTTTCCCTACGATAGTTCCCTCTTCCCATAGCAGAACCCCACCAAATCTGCCGGTTTGGACCGCGGGCAGGATGTCTGGATTTCTAACCCGAAACAAGCCAACGTGTAGCACGGTTTTGAGCCGGCTGGTCTCCAAATTCAGCTCTGCCTGACCTCGGCARTCTTGCGTGAGCAGGAGCGGGTGGCATGGGGACGATCTGCCTCCGCTCCTGCATCTCCCTGGAGCTCCTGTGGTATTGAACCAGCATCACATCGTAGTGACCCCAAGCCCCGCGGGCATCTTCAGTGCGGTTCCAGTTGTCACTGGTGCCAGGGAGATTAGAGCAGAGYGGGAGCTGAAGTGATCTGGATGTGACTGTTTATTAACTGATCCTTCCTGAAGGACCGTTGTCTGTCTTTTCTCTCTAGTGTTGGTCTCTCCAGAGCTGTGGCAGGGTGTGGGGAAGGCTGGGATGAGGGGACACCGACACCCGACAGTGGCTGTTCTGCAGTGAGRAACCTCTGGCTCCTGGGGCAAAACCCAGTGAATCCAGCTGTCAATTTATAACGCCTCAGAGGATTAACGGCTCTCCCTGCCTGGCCCTGGGATGCCGATTCAGGTCACCCCATGGGAGTCTGCCTGCCTCGATGTTCTTTCCCTGAGATTCATTTATTTGCTGTTATTTGGTCAGGTTTGATAAAACCACTGTAGGTTTTCCGTTATGGTCCTTCATCTGTAACCATCTCCCGCTCTTCTTCTCTGCTGCAGTGCTACCGGGACTTGGCACTGGTGAGCCGAGATGGCATGAACATCGTTCTCAACAARATCAACCATATTCTCATGGAGAAGTACTTGAAGCTGCAGGACACCTGTCGGACCCAGGTGAGGAGAAGGTCTTCTCCCCGGAATCGCTGCTTTCACACCAACCAGGCAGAGGATGAGCGGAGGGCGTTTGAGTGTGGAGGGCTTGGGGGGGCAGTCGGCACCGGTGGAGCTCCTTTGCTCCACGTTAAGGACTCGCCTTTGGAAGGGAAACGTGGCGGCATTTGCCAGCGGAGGCAGCCGCGGTGTTGGAGAGAGGCGTCGGGGCGGGGGTCTGTGGCAAAAGCTGCACTGATCTCTCCCTCTGCCCAGCTGGTGTGGTTGCTGCGGGAGCTGGTGAAGAGCGGGGTGCTCGGTGCGGATGGCGTCTGCATGACCTTCATGAAGCAGATTGCAGGTGAGTCGTGCCAGAGGAGCGAGGTGACCGCTGCCTGCATCCCCCCGGGCTCGTGCCAGCAGGCTGGGCGCGTGTCGGTGGCATCCCGGGGCTGRCTCGTGGCGTGCTGCGCTTGGCGTCGCAGCCAGAGCCCGTGCTGCCGTGCAGCCAGGTCTGGACAGGCTCCCCCAGTGTCTCCGTACCCAGCTGACAGGCAGGAGCAGGGCTCACTGGCAGGCACCAAGCCTGCCCCAACCTGTCTGGTGAGGAAATCTCTCCAGGGAGGATGGAGCAGAGGATAAGCCATCAAGAGTCTGTTGCTCCCAATGTCCTCTACACGGGGTGAATCACAGAGAGAGCCAGGAGGCTTCTGGCAAAAGCTCTACCAGCCAGGAAGTGTAYTGGTTCCTGTTGCTACCAGCTTTCACCCCGTGGCACTGCGCAAGAGCACCAGGATCAGCCTCAGTCCCTGCTCTGACCTCTGCGACGGCAAGAGTCGTGCGTGTGGCTCCTCTCTAACTCATCAGAGACGCAGGAGGCTGCTTCACCCCACGTGAAGTCAGGAGCTCCTCCGAGGAGCTGGCCGTATGGTAGCCTGTGCCGTCTTCCCCCCAGCCCTCAGCGTAAGCACCCCGCAGCCACGCACATATGCACACGCCTTTCCGGATTCACAGGAACGGTGCCTCTTCCGTGTTCTCTGCTCGGCGCTGGTGCCGGCTGTCTGACGTCCACCAAGGAGGAATTAATGTCCCAAAACCTGACATTGTGTTTTTATTGTGTGCGCCTGTGACACGGGGCTGGGCAGCCTGGATTGGAAATTGCCGTGTCTGCTCTTCAGGGGAGGAAGAATGGAGAGGGAGGGGACAGAGTCCTGAGTGTGAGCCAACCTGCCCTGGCCCTGTTGTCACAGTGTAAACACAGAACATTTTAAAAACCGCTGGTGAAGGCATCCCTTGTTTCCCCTCAGTTGCACCTCCCCGCTCAGGGCCCCTTCTGTTCTGGAAGGACGCCGCTGTCTCACTTCTCACCGCTTTTACGATGCCTTAATTGTTATGATCCCATTGTTTTGGCTTGCCTGCTTTAGGCGTTTTCTGTGCCCCTGCGAGCAGGAGTCCCGCTCTGCTCCCAGCCATGTCAGCCAAAGGCTCCAGCTTCGTGCTGAGGGCGTGAGACACCACTTTTGACACCTGGCCTTTATTTGAGAGTTCGGGCATTCTTTGCGGATGYTGTTTCTCCTTTGTAGGTTCAGCAGCTGTAAATGTTTTCCCTTTTCCAGCTACTGAACCTCATCGCTTTCTGGCTTCTCCTTTGCTTTCCAGAAGGATAATTACTGACKCCAGTTCTTTTGCAAGAATACTGTTGCAGCAAAGACCCCCTCGATCCCCTAACAGAAAGGCACTTATACCTAGAAATGTGCTAGATCTAGGAACAGCCAAGAACGTGTGGCAGGCAGAGCAGGACCGGGCAGGAGCGTGTGCTCCAGGCAGGGAGCAAACTCCTTAATTAGCTTTGCCGTACTGGGGATGCAGGGATCGAAGCGGTCGGCGGTTCAGTTGAGTCTGGCGACAGAACCGCACCCGTTCATCTGACTGGCTTTTCTCTTCCCTGWTGCTCTTTCGCTTTCAGGTGGGGATGTGACAGCGAAGAATATCTGGCTGGCCGAGAACGTCCTGGAGATACTGACGGAGCAAAGGTACGGCTGGTCGGGAGGCGCTGGCGAAGGCCGGCGCGGTCTGAAGAGAGCAGCGGCCAGGCGCAAAGCGAGGGAGAACGCTCCTGTCTGCCTGCTGAGAGGGTGGTCGTCCYGCTCGGCGCAAGAGGGGCAGATTTCGGGGCGGCGTGTTTGCGGTGACGGCCTCCGTGGGAGTGTGTTGATGGGGTTTCCTGCGCAAAAGACCTCTGCGTTCCCTTACTGTGTAACCAAGCGTATTTTCGAGCCGCGGTATGAATTTCTAGCTCTTGGAGCCCTCTTGCTGCAGGTTGTGTGAGGGAGAGTGTTCCTGAAGCCCCTCCGTTAGATGGTCTCCCAAAGATGGTCTGCACAGACTGATACCTCTCCCCGAGCCGTGTGCGAGGACACGGCTGTTCCCTAACGTGTGGCACCCGGTAGGTGGTCACCCCCCCTCTGGGCAGCGGGGTGGCATCGCCTCGCGTGGCTCGGGAGCAGCATCCCAGGAATATTTTCTTCCTGAGTTTCCCGAGCTGCGGGGGAGGTGTTCCTTTTGGAGGAGTAGGACAGAGTTAATTGCCTAAAAAGCTTCCTGTGTTTAAACAGCTCCTGCTTCATCAGGGCTGCAACTTTAATTTGTTGTGGACGGGCCATCTGGGAAGTATTGTCCTATGGGCTCAGCATTGTCCTCTCTTGGCAAAGCGGCCGCTAATTGATGATAAGCAGAATTCCTAGCTGCAGCCTTTGGCTGGGCAGCGTCATTATTTTTAAATAGCCTATAGCTTTCACCGAGCGCTGTCTATAATAGCAGCGGTTCTCCTAAAATCGCTTATTACTGCAGTTAACAATCAAGTTAAAGCATTTATTTGGCCGCAGCTATCAGTCCTAGTCGTTTTTATTCCGGGAATAGCCGTGCGGGTGCGTGCTGCTGCGAGTGCCATCTAGTGCCCCACCACGCACGGGAAGGAGAGACCCTCTGAGATCTTCTGGGCTTGGCTGACCTTCGGTTCTTCGCAGTGTTGCCTCGGCTGCCTTTGTGCTAAGCTCAACTCTTCTATTCCCAACTGTATTTAAGCCCCTACCAGCTCTTGATGTGGTCTTCCCGGGTGGTAGTGCCGCTCGCCGCTGCCACCCCGCGCCTTGGAGCATCTCGGAAGCGCTCCTCATCTCGCCAAAGCACATTTCAGCTCTTGTCTTGCAAACAAATAACTGCAAACAGCTGGACTGTGGGAGAAATAGCAGCTTCTCGGGGGTGATCCAAAGCCACATCTGGCCGGGGGTCTGCAGGAGAAAGCCCCGTGCRCTAAATAACGGCTGAGCTTTGTCACTTGAGGAGAGGAGTTTGTCAGAGGAGCAGACGTGAGAGGAAAAGGCTCGGCCCCTGTTGAAGGTATTGCCGGAGTGTCAATGGTACGTACTGTAGCAGCACAGAAACTGTCTGAGCACGAGGAGAGCTGAGGATTGGAAGTGAGCCCAAGGGAGAACCTGCAGCTCTTTGCTAGGATTTATGTGCTTTGATTAGGGGGAAGCCAGAGCTTTAATTAAAGCCACGCATGTGAAGATCTGATGCCACATTCAGAGTGTTGAGTGCTTGGTTTAATTAAAAACAGTTAACAGCAAAGCTGCTTCTCAAGCGCTGCCTGCCTCGGAGAGGAGGCAAGTCCGCTACCTCTCGAAAACGGGGTGTTAATTTAGCTTCTTGCTGCTAATGGCGGCACGAGCGCGATGCTTCCTCCGAGTGTTTTCATTTTCTCTGCCTGTCGGATCGATGAATCCTGTGGCTCTGGGTGACTTTTGCCCCCGCCCCTTGACAGCATTTTTATTTTCTGCACAGCCCTTACTGGGAAAAGGGGGAGATGCTGACCTGCCAGCCCCCCGGGATCCCGGCCTTAATTACTCCCACATCCTCCCTACCATAACCTCCGCTCAGTGCCGTGTGCCGCCAGGCCAGCCCGCCCAGCCCACTAATTAACCTGCTCCTAGCATCCAGCTAGACGCAGGGAGAAAAGCCTGGGAAAACAAAACACTCCTCACATCTTTCCAGGTTCCCCCCCCCCCGGTGATTTAGGGCAGCTGACTCATTTGCCGCCGGGCTGGTGTCTCTTCGGGTGGCCGTGGCGTTACCGCTGCGGCGGCACTTCCACGGGGGTCCGGATTTACGGTTCGCTGAGCCGGGGGATGCTGTGGGTGATCCATCACGCTGGAGGCACCGAGCCGGCCTGGCCCGTTCTTGGCATCCAGCGCGAATAAACCAAGCTGAACGAGGTTCTTTTTATGGACGGAGAATATTTTATTGTTGCGCTCAGATAAGGGAGGTTGAGAAYGCGGCACGCCCAGCAGGCAGGGCAGCACGGGCAGGAGGCAGCGGCGGAGCAGCCGACGTGGAAACGCTTTGCTGGTGGGTTCTGCGGCTCCGAGGGAGCGGGGCCGAAGCACCTGCCCGCGCTCGGGACGCGAAGCCCGTTGGCTGAGAAATAAATCTGCTTCCAGAAAACCAGGCCTGGGTACAGAGCCCCTGTKCTGACCGGAGCACGGCTCGCCCCTGTCCTTCCCCGAGGTAGGACAGATTCCCGCTGCGCCAAGGACGGGGCTGTGATGTTTCTCCCACCGCAGACCCTCTCTACGCAGCAAGATCTGCCCTCTCACAAATCTCCCTACTATTTGATCGTCAGCACATCTGGTTTTCCCCAGTTCTTGCCATTCAGTGCGCCCAGCTCCCCAGTAGACTGCTCTTTTCCTTCTGCCCCACACACCGTTGCCTGGTCAAGCCGGGGCAGGGGCAGCTCTTCTTCTTCCCCCAGTGCTGTGGGAGCTGGTTCCCARCCCAGTGCTGGGCTCAAGAGCTGCCGTATCTCACTGACAGCTGCTCTGTGTGACCTGCTGCTCCGGATGCCGCCGATTTTTCTGGATTAATCCGCTTGGCACTGGCAGACTGGCGGCAGGGGAGCACGAAAACACCTCTTGCACGGGTGTGYGTGCGAGCATTTGGAGCCTGATCGTACGGGAAGGTCCTTTGTCGCTTGTCCTGGTGCACTGTCTCTTGCTCGGTGCTGTTCTGGCTATGGAGACCAGTAAAGAGGCTCCTGTGGTGGTTGGTGTTAGCACTGAGGTCAAGTCTATTCGCGGGGCAGCCGCTCCCTCCACTCGCTCCTGAGCGCTTTGTTGCTTGCCGTTGCGAATACCTTAGATTGTTGTGGCAGTGAACATCTCTGTGGCCCTGGAAATCCACCCAGCGCTTTGCCTGAGCGCGTCTGCCACCCCGCCAGAGAGCTTGGGGTGCGAGCACCCGGACGGTAGACCGTGGTGGGACTGTCCTGGGGGAGGAAAAGGTGGACCAAAGCGTAGCAAGTACCCGGTACGGAGCAGGGAATGGTCCATGGATGAACGTTCTCCAGGCTGGCACAACAGGCTGGAGTCCCTGCCCTTGCTGTTTCCTCTGCCCAAGTCTCCACGTTTATATCGCTTCTGGCTGTGGTTCCCTCACGGAGGTGGCTGAAGGTGTTTATTTTATTTTTTTTCTTCCTTTACAGAGAGTGGGTACTGAAGAGCAGCCTCTTGATAGCCATGGCGGTGTACACGTACCTGCGGCTCATCGTGGACCATCATGGCACGTCTCAGCTGCAGGTTCTTCGTCAAAAGGAGGTGGATTTCTGCATCTCCCTCCTCCGTGAGCGGGTGAGCAAACCAGGGGACTCGGGGGATGGCTGGGAAAAGAGACCTGCCTCTCTGGGGAGTCTGTGTCTGCGYGTGGTGGCGTTGCCCGTCTTCCTTGTGCAGCTGGAAGTGTGAGACGTGCTGGTTCCAGTCACCCCCCAGCTTGCACTGCGCAGGCAGGGGYGTGTGGTTCTTTCTCAGTGCGGGCTGTGAATGGCTTTTTAACCCATTTACACCAGCTATCCCGTCAGACTCCAGGCTGTAAGAGGRGGAGAGCAGTTGTTTTGTTGGGGCTGCCTCATTTCAGTTCCTTTTATTCAGGCCACAAGGGTTGAAACCATTCTCTTTCTGCTGCCGTGGCACCTTGGTGCTTGTGGCTTACCATCAGTTCCTCCTTTAGGGAGGCAGCCAGTGTCTTCGCAGGYTTAGAGAGAACACGATAGCCAGCTCCAGGCCACTCTTTGGTCCGTATCATGCAGGAGAAGCCACCAAAGCTAGGTGTAGGCAAAAATCTTTGCGTTTGGCGTCCTAGCCCTGCGGGACGTGATGGCTCCGCAGCTCCCTGCCCACCAGTCTGGATGCTGCCCACTCTCCCCTTCCTCCTTGCTGGGCGGGAAGGACCAAGTGTCAAGTCCTAGCTTCAGAGACYGGCTGCAGTCCTGGAGAGAAAAAGKCAGATTTATGGGCCGATTGTTTGCTTTATAAGAGAGAGAACATTTTAAAATAGCTGCTGACCTTCCCGCCTGTCACCCTGCCTCTCAGAACCTGCTAGCTTCAAAAGAGGGGCAGGCTGCCAGGGGCAGGAGTGTAGATATTGTGCAAAGAGTGAATCATCTGGAGCCGGAGGTAAGGTTGAAGGACTGACTGTTCCTCCCTTCCCCTTCTCCTGCCACCCAGTGCCTTCTCCCTTCCCCCTGCTCAGCAGCAGGTAAACAGTAAATGAGATTTTTTTTCCTCTCCTTTCCTCAGTTCATGGACTGCTTCATGATCGGCCGGGACCTTGTGCGACTGCTGCAAAACGTTGCAAGAATACCCGAGTTTGAGCAGCTCTGGAAGGACATCATCCACAACCCGCAGGTTCTCAGTGCCCAGTTCACAGGTAGGCAGGGTCGGGGCCGAAGGGGCGGCCAGCTCCGTCCTGCCCTGCCCGCGTGCAGGGAGAGCCTCCGCCGGAGCCCCGCAGCCATGGGCGACCCCCTCCCGCCTTCGCACGCCCTTGTGGCGAGGCTGCCGTCACTGTCGGCCCATTCCGGGGAGAGTTGGAGCAAAAAAATCCTGCACAGCAGCTGTTTTTCCACTCTGCACACCCCCGGCTGGCCCAGGTCTCAGGACCGTGCTAGAGCTGACAGGCTTTATTACAGCCCTACTAAAGCAAAACACGTTGRGGGTGTGGGTTCCTTCCAGATGCTCTCTTAAGAGGAGAGCATGCAGAGAGAGCTATAATTACACCGTGTGATCCCACCTCCATCAGCGTCAAGGCCCATGTGGCTGCTTCCAGAGCCCCTCTCGTCACTAACTGGAAGAAGATGCCTCCAAAAGCAGCTTTCTGCTGGCTGCAGGGAGCTTAGGAATAAGGAGCAGGACCTGGGCCAGTCTGCCATGGTCAGCTCCGGCGCTTGGCAGCTTTTGCCATTTTTTTTAAATGCTGCAGAGGCCTTGTAGGCATCTGGGCTTTAAACCATCCTGAAAAACAGATACTTCAGGCAGCTGTAATGGCAGATCATGAGAATGCGGCTGGGCCATGACGAGGGTCATTAAATTGTATTGCTTGTTCTGGACTTAACACTTCCATAATTGTAGTCGTTGCTTTTTTTTAATTAAGCTGAGATGAAGTTGGAGCCCAAAGATATAAAGTGTCTGAGTCCTTCAGACTCTCCGGAAAAGAGCCCGATGAAGCTCCATAGCCCTAAAGCAAGAAGTCCAGAAGATGCAGCAACTGACACTTTCTAAATGGGATTTTATTTCTCCCAGTAGCCTTGCACACTTGGTGTGCTGAACACTCAGCCGTGGAGCGCTCTGCACAGTCTGGGTCAAAATAGACGTGATGGAGAGAGTGTTATGTTTATAATTTTTATTGGTATAAATTATTCACTTCTCTAGGGGACGTCACATCATTATCTGTCTGCAGCAATTCTAGTGAGTCTTTGGAAATGGGGCTTTAAAGTGTTCTCCCCCCGCCCCCGGTGCCTGTTCTCCTCTCGGGGGCCGTGTTAATGTCACTTTAAAGATCTCAGATTATGCTCAGGGAAGCTCGCAGCCCATCATTTGATTAAATGCTCCTTAAGCTCTGTGATCTCTGGCTTCTCCATCTCCAGAACCTGTCTCCTGTCATTGCTGAGACCTGCCAGCCGAAGGGCTGCGGGGACCCAGTTCCCCTCTCTGGRTTATCGGATTTAGCCTGTGGGGCTAGCGGAGGCAGAGGAGTCTTAGCCCTACACTTGAGGAAGGCTCACGTTTCACGTTTCTCATGTTCGTTAGAAGCATTTCTTAGCCCTGTCTGGATCTTCCCAGCTGAGTGCTGAGCTTTCGCGTCCATGCTTGGAGCGTCCTGGGGCCCCTAACAAATGTCCCTCTAGCTTCGCTTGCTTCCTACACGGGTAGGGGCGGCTGGTCAGGSTTATTTCCTGGTGTGCTGCCAGTTTTAGCCAAGTGACCCAGCAAAGCGATACCTAAATTGGGGCTAACGTCAGTGCTCCTGACTCATTCTCTTCTGACAACTAGCAAACTCCCCGTGGTTTTTGCCCTTTCTCCTTTGGTTCCCTTTTTCTGCTGTTTGACACCACAACCAGTGCCCTGTGGCGTTGCCCAGTGGTTTGCAGAGGTGAGACGACACTTGGGTAAGCGCACGCACGCCCGAGCGTGTTTCTCCTCCTGTTCCGGCTCCAAAGCCCTGGAGCAGGCGGAGTTCAGGCGCGTCCCCGGGGCAGCCCTCGGGGCGGCCGGGAGAGGTGGGCTGTGTCTGGCAGTGCACCAGGAGCCTGGTCTGGGTTTGTCACTCCTCCCTGTCCCACGGTTGGCTCTGGGGGACAGATGGGAGGACTCCGAGCAGAAACTGGTCTGTCCAGGAGTGCCCTCATTCGTACTTAGAATAGAATAGAATAGAATAGAATCATTAAGGTTGGAAAAGGCCTGTAAGATCATCGTGTCCAACCATCAACCCAGCACCCATGCCCACTAAACCATGTCCCGAAGCGCCACATCCACACGTTTTTTGAACACCTCCAGGGATGGTGACTCCACCACTTCCCTGGGCAGCCTGTTCCACACTTGCTGGTGTGGAGCCTGGACGGTCCCCTCCCCAAAATAATTTCCCCTGCAGTTGGTCGTAACACTACTTCTTTGCCCTCTTGCCTGCTGTTGAGAGCCTGTAATAACTGCTCTGCAAGGTGGCTGTTATCCCTAGCCGCTGCCGGTCCACGTGCTCTCGGGTTTGTATCGCTCTGTAACCTCCGATCTGAGTCAGTCTTGCTGAGCTCCACGCTCCGGCGACCAGGGCCAGAGCTCAGCAGCACCCAACACGAGGGAAAACCACAGTGGGGGTGGCTCGGGGCGCAGGACCCGTCCCTCCCCCTGAGCAGCTGAGAGCTCTTAACAAGCAAGGTGCTTTTGTGGCTCTCTTCCCCTGACGTGCAGCTCGCTCCACCCTTTCTCTGAGCTCCGCGGGAGCTGGCGTCTGTTCTTTCTGCTTTGAAGCTTCCCTCCTCCGGCCGTCCCCCAGGTGTGACCCTCGGGCTGCGCGGCAGAAGGACGGCTTCCAAACGGCRAGAGAGCGAAGCGCACCTCGTGTGTGCAGCGTCCCTGGCGCCTGCCTGTCTGCCTCGGAGCTGGCTGCCCTGTAAATCCTTCAGGTCTTGTCAAGCAGCAGCAAAGCCTCTCCGCTCAGGTCATAAATTCCTCCTCTTGCAGCTGTCTGGGAACGAGAGCGGCTTTTGCAACCCTCCCCTTCTCCTTCCCATCCTCCGTTCTCTACGCACGCGTGCGCACAAGTTTTCTGTGATGCCTGATCTTCGTTGTCACATCTGGGTACCTTTACTCCAGGGGAGGAATTTACTCCAGGGTGTTTGCTCTCTGTGCCAGCCCTGCTTTTTGGTGCCCAGGCCGAGGGGTAGGAGATGGGGACCGTGCTCTGTTGGTTATGGCTTGGAACTTGGCGTCTGGACTTTCTCATTTCTCCTCCAGATCTTGTCCCTGCCCTGCTGCACATCCTCTCTCCTTTTCTCCAGGCTCCCTTTCCTGGCGTCTTCATTAGTGATCTCTGACAAAAGCTTGCTCCAGATGTTTTAGGAGACCTTTTCCAGCCAAAATCTTGATCCCTTCCCACTGCCTGTAGCCTTGGGGAAACGGAGCTTAATGCTCCAAATTCAGCTCACTGCAGGTGTTGGTAGATCCCTGCCCGGATCCTGTTCGTGCCGTGCCGTCCATGGGCGCACACCGACCTCTCCGTCTCTCCCCAGGTGTCCTGCAGCTCCTCCAGTCGAGGACTTCTCGCAAATTCCTGGCGTGTCGCCTCACTCCCGACATGGAAACCAAGCTGCTCTTCATGACCTCACGGGTAATTCCCTCGTGCTCGCCGGGGGTCCTGTGCCAGCGCGGGGGAGGAGGGTGCTCGTCCCTGCCCGGTCCACGGTGCAGCAGTCCCGTTCCCACGCTGGGCACGGGGAGGGAGGGCAGAGCTTTACTGGTGCGAGTATTTGTTGCTTCTGGCATCTCATGGCGACAGGAGGAGGAGAGGCTGCCCAGCAGGAGCTGATGTAGATGGGCCTGAGACATCCCTGGTATTCATTAAAAGGCACAAAAACAGCTTTGCAGGGGAACATTGCTCCTGGCTGGCCGCTTTCCAAGGCAAGCGCTTTCTCTGAATGGCTGCGATGCGGTGGGTTATCGGAACTCCCGACAACAGCAGCCGTGTTCAGGAGAGGCCAGGAGCTGCGCAGCGACAGCGCCGGGGTTAGCYGTTATCTGCGTTCGCGCACCAGGCAGAGCTCGCTCCCCCCTCGCAGGGGCTGTGCTGCGCCGCACACGCCGGGCGTGTGGTCCCGGCTGCTCGGCTGGAGCCGGGCCCTGCGTGAGAACGCTGCACAATGGCCTTTTGGGCTTCCTTGGTCTCTCTGAAGATGCTGCCAGCGCGGGGCTGGCGGGGAGCGGGGCGTGAAGCGGAGTTTGCCAAAAGAGGCAGCTCAGAGGATGGCAGACCGTGGTTCTAGCGGCTTTTCCCCGAGCTTTGAGCAAAACCTGCATCTTTCCCTTTCCCTTCAGGTCCGGTTCGGCCAGCAGAAGCGGTACCAGGACTGGTTTCAGCGGCAGTACCTGTCCACCCCAGACAGCCAGTCGCTGCGCTGCGACCTCATACGCTACATCTGTGGCGTGGTCCACCCCTCCAACGAGGTGCTGAGCTCCGACATCCTCCCGCGCTGGGCCATCATTGGGTGGCTGCTCACCACCTGCACGGTGAGTTGCSAGGGCCAGACCCGAAAGCGAGTCACGTAATTGCCTGGGATCTCTTCCCTTGCAGGGAAGGGGGTAACCTGCTGATGCTGGAAGCTGCCGGGGAGGTTGGGATTAGGTATTTGCTGGCTGGGCTGAAGGAGAGAGTTGCAGAGCAGTGGTTAGGACATCAGCCTCTGTTCTGTGCTCTGGATTTTAATCCTGGCTCTGCTGCATATTGGATCCTTTGGGATCTGTTTTCCCGGCATAAGCCTCACCTTCTCACTTTCAGCTTGTCGTGCCCTTTGTTTCTACTTTATGTTTATTGCCCGTCTACAAGGCGTGGGGCTTCTCCTGTCCCAGTGCAAGAGCACATGCAATGAGRTGCCTCGTTAAAGCCTCGTTGGCTTCTGCTCTCTCCGTTCGGCCTGTCGTCCCTCGTCCCACCCGGGACTGCAGTCCGCAGCGCTTGTCAAACAGAGCAGAAGCTGCCGAGGAAACGGCTGTCGCCGTGCCGTGAACGCGTAGCAGATAACGCCAAGGGATGCGCGGCGCCCAATTATACGTGATTCGGGGTTGTAGCCAGGCTGCGCTTTGCAGAGCACGTGGCTTGTATCTCCCAGTCTTGGGGCTGCCTGGGCCTCTTYTCTCTCCGTGCTGCCCTGGCTGGAGCTAGTTTCAAAGCAGGAAGGTTTGCTCAAGAATTTTCCACCCGCTCTGAAAACTCACTCCCGCCCAGCAGCAGCGGGTACCGGGGGGGGTTTGCCAGCTCTTGCTGGTGGGAAGAGCATCGCCCCGCAGCAGCAGGGCCCGGCACCTCGGGTGTGCAGAGGGGACGGGGACTGAGCGCTGTATTCATCAGACAACTTGTATTTTATTTTTCTTTTCCTCCTTCCCTAGTCCAACGTCGCTGCTTCAAATGCCAAACTGGCCCTATTCTATGACTGGCTCTTCTTCAACCCCGAGAAGGACAGCATCATGAATATAGGTACTCCACCACGGGGAGTCTTTCTCTGAACGGGCGAGGGTCGAAGAAGGGGTTAATGCCTTCCAGAGCTGGTAGAGGTAGGGGGATCTGGTGGGGAAAGCCCAACAGATTATCTCCAAAGGGCATCAGTTCCCTCCCCTGCCCTGAACTCCTGGGATTTGCTGGCTTGCAGGAGAGCTGCTTTGATGGAGCCGCTTTCCTATCCGTGGTAGCAGCGAGCGTCTTCCTTGAGGTCAGCGGCTGGYCCCAGAGCGTCCCTCCCTGCGGGGCTGTCCCAGGGCTCGGGGCRCATGAGCAAGGACTGATACAGCGGGGGGCATTGCTGGGAGCTCCTGCCTGCAGGGAAGTTGGTTCTGGCCATCGTTTGAAGCCCAAGTGTTATTTAGGAGCTGGCTGAGGGCAAGGGTTTGGACAAGCCAAAAGAAGGGGGCTCCCTCTGCACCCCAGGGGCAAAAGGCTGGGTCTGCAGGAACTGGGGGAGGGGCACAAGGGGTATGGGCATCTCTGGGGCTCTGAGCACAGRCTCCCTGCTTTCTCATTCCAGAGCCTGCCATTCTGGTGATGCATCACTCCATGAAGCCTCACCCTGCCATCACCGCCACGCTGCTGGATTTCATGTGCCGGGTGAGCTGCCCCTCGCTCTCCGGGGAATTACCTGGCTTTGCCAAATGAGTTGCACGGTGAGGGTTGAGTGATGAGGGCTGTGAAAGCAACCGCTGGGGTCCGCGCAGTCCCTCTGCCACCCGTGGGACAGAGAGAGACTTCTCGGGGGCGTCAAGAGAGGACAGTGTAGAGGGAAACGGCCGCGATCTGAYCTGCTTACACCAGCCAGCTGTGCAGAGGTCACACTCCAAAGAGAGCTGGTCGCTGTGTCAGCCTCAGGCGCTTGTTTTAGCCCCGGACCCTTGTCCGTGGTGCAGGGGAGGGGGAGCGCGCTGGCCGGGAGGTGCTGCCTTAGGGATCGCAGCCGGGGCCCTTCAGCCGTGCTCTCCTCTGAGCTCTCCCCGTCGCTGGTGCGGCAGCGCGTTGGTCTAGGTCGGTGCTTTTCCTTCTCCGCCAAGACAGAAGCTGGGAGCAGTCAAGTGGTGAGCTGGACAGCCTGCTGTCTGCGGGCTGCCCCTTGCTCTGTGCTGACCGGTCACGAAAGGCAGGAACGGTAACGCAGGCTCAGGCAAGACAGAYGTCTTCAGTCCCCAGAGAGTTTCGGGGCAGAGACCTGTTGCCTCTCCATCCCATAGGAAGGGAATCTCATGAATCCCTGGAGCCAGTGATACTGGAGCAGCAAAACGGTGTCATCTCACTGCCCATTCTTCAGAGCMAAAAAAACCCAAAACAACACAAAAAAAGCTGTYCCCCCTTCATTTTTTTTCCACATTCCTCAGTGCATCATCTGGTCTGTTCTGCCCTGAGCCTCTTGATTGCGAAACAGCCTGCAGAGTAGCTCAGTATCTGCTGGCAGCCCTTTTAACCTCCCCTCACCTATGCTAAATTAAGGAGGGGTTTTCCCCTTGCTGATCTGCCAAGAGCAGTCAGGCACACTGCTGCGGACGCTCAGCCAAATTATTCGCCTCTTAAAACCAGCCACCGGAGGCTTTGGTGAGTCCTCGCGGCCTCTTGGTGAATCCAGGGCCGTTCCTGGAGGTGGGAGCGTTGGGCCCATGTGTYATCCATTAATGGGAATGCCACTGCGGGAACACATGTACGACTTCCCAACTCTGCAAATAAATCCTTCCAGAATGATGAGCATTAGTAGGAAAAAGGCTTCTGAATTGTTCCCTTTAGTACCTAATGAAATGCTTGGCCCGGTGTCATTCCCTGAGGGCAAACAGAATCTCACTGCAGCGGGGGACGAGTCAGACCCATCATCTCCCTTTCAAAGGAGATCCTTGGGCAGGGAGCAGAGCTGGTCCTGCCCCTCTGTCCTGGGGGAAGCGGTGCCCAGCGTTCCCGGTTCCAGTAATTTGGTCCCAGGGAGGGCTGATGGTGTTTCTTGGAAGCGGGGTCTTTCCGTGGCATGAGCGCTGGAAGAGCTGCGAGTTGCATCACTTTCCTCCCTCACGCCCAGCACGCTCTGTGTGCTCCCGTCCCCAGGCTGCCCGAGTCCAAAAGCAGCTGCTGGCTTCTGGCAGAGGAACTAGGTGGAAGGTTCCCGGGATGACCCAGATTTCAGGGAGGAGTCCTCTTGCGCCCTCCAGAAGCGAAGGACTGTGTGTGGACAGAGCTAAATGTTGTTTAGGGTACACTGCTCGTATTCCCCCGGCTCCCGCAGCRGTCACTGCTGCTTGGAGCGCGGCCCTGGCAAGCCCCAGGGTTTCTCACACCTCGCGAGGCAGCATCCGTGTGTTTTTTCTCATCCCTGGGAGATGCACTGGCTGGGGTAGGAAAGGCAGAGGGCTGGTCCCCCTTCTACTCGCCGTCCCTGAGGTGCTGCGCTCGGAGAGCTCTCCCGCTGCCCCTCTGGGTCAAGAGCAGCTGGGATGTGGTGCTTGAGTCGAGGGTGACCCAAGAAGCTGACCGATGATGGCCTCAGCTCGTCCTGCCCGTGTCCTGCCAGCTGACACAGGCCCAACGGTAGGCAGAAGGGTTCATGGCACTAACRTGGTCGTTCTCCTGTTTTCAGATCATTCCCAACTTCTACCCCCCACTGGAGGCTCACGTCCGGCAAGGCGTGTTCAACTCTCTCACCCACATTGTGGAGAAGCGAGTCCTTGCGTAAGACAGCCCCGAATGTTACTACATTTATACAACTGCCGTGCACCAGTTTTCCTGGGTCTCACCACCTTAGTCAAAACGACCTCCAGGCTCTGTAAGAGCTGCAGAGGGCATTTGTATTGTGTATGAACCGTGGAAGAAGCCATAATTGTGTCTTTATGGTGCTGAGGCTTGTCCTGAGAGCTGTTCCTTGAAGCGAGGGAATTGGGTGGGTTAAGCAAGCTATAGCCAGTCCGCTTCAGATGGATAGAAATGTCCCCAGCCCTTTCTGGTCCCCGAGAAGCCTTGYTCCTGGTTCCCCAGCGGAGCTGCAGGAACGAAGGTCGGACCTCGTAGCCTGTGGTCCGAAACGCAAACCAAAGCCCTGACGTAAGGCAGGAGATCCCCTTGCATGTCCGCCGAGGTGAAGCTACGCAGCAGGGCACCACGTCCCGGCTCTTTCTCATCCCTTTCCYTTTCTACCCCCCAACGCAGACATCTGGCCCCCCTCTTTGACAACCCCAAGCTGGACAAAGAGCTCCGTGCCATGTTGAGGGAGAAATTCCCGGAGTTCTGCAGTTCGCCCTCGCCCCCCATCGAAGGTAGGGAGCGGGGCGGGTGGCGGAGGGAGGCTGCGGCAGGTGCTGCCTTCCCAGAGACGGGGCTTTTCCCGGCTTTCCTGCAGCAATAGCAGCCGKTGGGAGGGTCGGACTGGGACTCTGGGGAGAGAAGGGCTCTGGGTGCTCGTATTTATGGATGCTTGTGGTCCCCCTTCATCTCAGCCCCGCTGTACGCTAAAGGTGCACACTACCCGTTTCTCTCTCTGCTCTATAGGGGTTACTTAGCCTTTCTTCTCTGTAGGCTAATTGATTAACATAATTAGGTTAAACAAAGAGCAAGCATTTCTAACCTGTAGTTAACAGGAGAGTGCTGCTGTGTGCCAGATCTGCTGAAGGTCTGTGCCTGCAAAGCCTGTCTGGTTTTCCTCTTGCCTCAGCTGCTCTGGCTGAAGGGACCCCCCCCTAACCAACAGACCCTGCTGCCCCGAGCTTCTCCGCCTCCCAGAGCTGGCAAAGCTGTCGCCCCGCTCAGGGACTCGGGCTCTGCTGCTGGCCTGGGTGAGGGATGAAGCACGAAGGACGCTGGGCATGGAGCTGGAGAATGACCCGCTCCTGCCCCACTTGGCASCGGGTAGGGATGGTTAAACGGAGTCGCTGGGAGTGCCCTTCCCCAGCTTGAGTTTTCCAGGGTCYGCCGCTTGCCCAGATTCTTTCTTCCCTTTTCAAAGCGCTTTTATCTCCTTGCCGGAGCTGGTTTATTGGTAGAGGTGACTCGCAGGCAGAGCCTGCCCCGCCACTCGGCTGTGCGAGGAGCCACTGTAACCTCACTTTCTGCCCTGACTCATTTGCATACATTCTTGCAGTTAAAATTGAGGAACCCGTTTCCATGGAGATGGACAATCATATGTCAGAAAAGGAGGACAGTTGCTATGACAACGCTGAGGCCGCATTCAGCGACGACGAAGAAGACTTGAACAGCAAAGGTGAGGAGTGCAGTCGGCTGCGCACCGATGCTCTCAAGTACTTCTGCATCGCCGCAGTGTGAATAGCTGCCGTTTGCCTCTGCGCCGGACGGTGTTTCCCCGCTGTCTCGCGGGCACCTTCCCTTCGCCATGGAGGATCCCCTGGCAGAAAGCTGTAAGCACAGTTCCCTCAAAACCCCTTTCCCACCAGCAGCGGGAATTGCTGCGCTCGAGGCAGACCCCCTTCTTGAGATCCAGGTTTCTTTCTCCAAAAGAGAGGGTGTTGAGGCCGATGCTCTGCTGCTTCCCAAGCCCTGAGAGCCAGACTCAGTAGATCTGGTCCAGATCTGTGCTCAAAGGGAAAAGGCTGGTGGGCTTCATCGCCTTGCCTGGTTGTTCCCTAGAGCTTAGACCCTTTGAACGTAGCGCTTTCTCCACCCATGTGTCCCCTCTAGATGTCTAACTAGTCTCAAGCCCCGCTGTGCTGCACGGTTGGGAATCCCTGTGGCAGATGCTGCGCCGGATGGTTTGTTTGGGAACAGGGTGTCTCTGTTCTCAGGCAGCTGCTAATGAGGCTCAGGCCTCTAATTGCTCAGCCACACGGTTTTCATTACGCTCGCTCCCTCTCGAAGCCGTGGGGCTGACAAGCCTGCACAAGGCCAGAATCCCCTCTGCTCGCTCTCTGGAGCTAGAGGCAGCTCAAGCTGTTCCTGGCCTTGGTGGTAGGACTCTTGTGGGCTTCCTGCCATGCTGGGGGGCTGCCCCTGTGGTAGGGAGGGGCCGCAGGGTGGGGGAGAGGATGTGACACTGTGCTGTAGCACTGTCTTCAATAGTCCCGTTGAGCCCTGCCAGCTGCTTGGGGCCCCTGAGAGGGACACGGGCTCGAAAGCCACGTGCAGAGAGGATTTTTGCAAAGGGGATCAGCCACCTTGTCCCGTCCCTTAAGTGACGGTTTCTTYGCGAGCATTTCTGCCTTGGCCCTGGTGCTTCTGGACTCCGCTGCCGTTCATTTTTGTGGCCTGGAATGAGCCTGGAGGATGAGGGTGTGGAAAAGCAGTTGGGGTATCTCARTCCCAGAGTCCTGAACGCAAGCCTTTGCACCTGGGGTGGAGGGAGGCTTGCGAGCTAGCTACGTTTGTTGAGCGTGTTGAAGGACAGGCAAAGCGTCAGGTTTGGAAACTGGACTGAACGGGAACCACAATTCTGGACACCCCCTGCGTTTGGATCCCATCCCACCTTGCTCACTGTGACCTGGACACGTCTCTAAAGGGTGAAGGCAAGGTCTGGGGCTGGACCGCACGCTGCTTGKCCTGGGATGGCACCTGCCCCCACAGCCTCGCACAACTCCCGCTGCTAGGACAGAGGTTGCCTCTGGTACTTCTTAGATGTAGCTGCTTGGGAAAATAGACTATTCCACTGTTGCTTTCCTTTTTGCAGGGAAGAAGAGGGAGTTCAGGTTTCATCCGATCAAAGAAACCATTGTGGAGGAGCCTGTCGATATCACGCCATTCCTGGACCAGCTGGATGAGTCACTGAAGGATAAAGTCCTGCAGCTGCAGAAGGGAAGGTTGGTATCGCTTGGTTGTGTTACGTTTCGCGTTGATCTCTTCAGGGCGATGACACACAAGAGCTTTTAGTCCTGTTGTACAATGCTGCTTGCTCCAGAGCCCTTCTCTCAGAGCTAATGCAATCTTGTGGCTTGTCTCCCTTTAACACGGAGAGGTCCTCCTGCACGGCTTCTGCAGGAAATGTCCAGGTGGTTTTGAAAGGTGCTGGGTTAAGAGCCTTGTAATTTGTCCTTGGAGTGGGCTCAGACCAGAACACAACAGCAGTTTGCTGGGGGCTACAGCATTTCTCTGAATCAGTGACAGGAAGGCGGAAGGCTCCGAGTTTCATCCTTCTCCGCTGTCGGATTGACGGGGGGAGGCTGYGTAGGCCTTTGGGGCTATTGCTGCCTGGGGGTTTCAGTACATCTCCGCGTGGGACACGTTCCCCGCGGGCAGAGATGTACCTGTGTCTGCAYGCTCTCTGGACTTCCCCACCTCCACTCTTGATTTTCAGTGACCTTGGAATTAGCTCCATCTAAAGAAGGTTAAAAAAAACCTCTTGCTTTGCAGACCTTGGCATAGTAGACTGATTTAACGTAATTTATGTCTTTATGGCTTTAAGTGCATTTAATCTTATGCTTTTAGTCATTTAATTTGTTTCTCTTGCTGCAGACAACCTCGGGCACTTTTGTAAGTAGGTGCTGCAGCAGTGCAGCGCGTTCTTCCGGGGCTGCGTCTCTGCAGCGTGTGYTTCTGAGCCGTGCCTTCCTCTAAGCCTGGCACCAGCACAAAGCAGAGCCTCCCCTACTCTCAGGTCCTGGGGGGCTCCCGAGCAGAGCCAGCTCAGCACAAAGCCCCCTTGTCCCTGCTCTCGGTATCTTCCTCTGTAACTTGGATTTCCTCTTGTTTTTGTGCTCCAGCGATACGGAAGCTCAGTGTGAGGTCATGCAGGAAATCGTGGATCAAGTCCTGGAGGTAACTGCACGGACCCGGGGAGCAGCGCTGCTGCCGAACTGTAAAACCGGAGCGGCTGGAGTGGCGTGAGCTGGGCAGCTCCCAGCCTGCGCGGCTCTGCCCCGAGAGCTGCGACGGAAGGAGGGAYGCGCAAGCCTGAGGACACTTAAATCCGAAATGAGTTCAGAATGGCACTGCGCAGCTCTATCCGTGGTTGTTAAACACAGCCCCGGGTTGCTGCGTGCTGGAAGGGTCTAGCAGGGGAATATTGCTCCATCCATGCTCTGTTTCCTTATACCCCGTGCCTAAATGTCACCCAGCTGTCAGATGGGACGCTGGGTGAGGCGCACTCGCATTTTGACCCCGCGCGGCTACTGTGGTGTCTGCAGAGCTTCTGCGTGTGCTGTGTGTCTGCTCCTTGCTTTTGGCCCTGGGCTTTGTGCTCGGGAGACTCCGCAGCAAGCCCTGCCCAGCAGAAGAGCTGCAGATGTTTTCCAGGAGCTGAACGTTCAAGGGAGGTTGCATCCCCTGCCTCTAATCAGCTCCCTTTAGAGTCAAGTGGCCTTTCAGCGTATGAGAGCTGCTTCTCCCCTCTGTGGGCACATGGGGAAAGGGCTTGTCAGGGTGTAAATCCTCGTTGCCGAGTGCCTCCAGTCCCTGTTAGCCCTTTGCAGAGGGAGAGCTGAGCTCAGTGAATTACTAGCCATTAGAGGATAAGTGGACCACAGAGACTGTGAAGTGCTTCAGAGCTGGACATCAATTAGGGGCTTGTCTTGCTGATGACCAGCTCTCGGTGCTGCAATATAGCAGCAAAATGGCTCCTGAGCAGCTTGGGGTCCGTCCCCCACTGCAGTGACTCTGCTGTCTCCCTTCCAGCTGTACCTGTGCTTCGCGGGCAGGGTTTGAGCTTGTGCTTTCTCCTCTCATTCTTTCCTTTCTGTCTACCAGGAGGACTTCGATTCGGAGCAGTTATCGGTGCTCGCATCCTGCCTCCAGGAGCTATTTAAGGCTCACTTCCGTGGTGAGGTTTTGCCAGAAGAAATCACGGAGGAGTAAGGATCTATTTTTTTGTGTCTCGTCCTTTCACACCGGGACTTGGGCTTTTCCCTGTAAAATATTCACCATTTTCAGAGGGCTGTGCTGCAGCCAGCAACTTCCCCTATGAAGCAATCCAGGGTTCACAAGCGGTCAGTGCGGAGCTGGTCAGCAGTTATCACATCCAGGGCTCGAAAGAGACCATCTTCCTCCTCCCAAGTGCGGGGAGAACCTGCTGCCGCAGCTCAGAGCTCAGTTTAGGTGATGCTCTGGTGGCATCTGACTGACCACAGGGACACAGGGTCCTAAATACTCCATCTCTCCCTGCTGTACTCGCACAAACCAGCACCCAACACTCTTCCTCTGGCATTTTGTTAGAACAGGGCTCGGAGTCAGAGCTGCTGGGTTCTTAGCAGGACCGTTCCTGTCTCCTCATTAGCTAGGGCTAACCCTTGATGGGCCRAGGACCAGAGCGAGCAAGATCCGAGGCTTTTTCCCTGCCATTGCTGGGGAAACGCAGAGGGTGGGTGCACGTAGAGCTCTGACTATTGCGTTTGTCCCACAGGTCTCTGGAGGAGTCGGTGGGGAAGCCTCTCTACCTAATATTTAGGTATGTCTGTTCTGAAATTTTCGAATAATCTAGTTAGGGCTTTCTTGTTAGCTTCCTGACCACCACCGTGGGTGAACCCTGGGGGTCTAATTCTGTCATGCCCCTGGCTTGCCCCAGGGTTGATCCCAGAACCAGAAGAGTTTATTGCATCGTTCTGCCTATGTTGGGTTTTGTTCAGTGGAAAGACTTAAAATACAGGAAAATCACAGCTCGTTTGGTCATTTGTGGAAGCCTGGCATCCCTGGGTAACTGAAGTTCGCTTGCTCCCGACCCCTTTCTTGCTGCATGTCCCRCCGTCCTCTGCAGCAGGGGTGGGAGGGGTGGTCCCTGTATCCAGTCCAAAGAGTGGGTGGCCAGGACCAGCTGGTACCGGGAGCTGGGTTTCCCTGCAAGCTGCCGGTCCTCGTCGTTAGCGAAGAAGCTCGTGCCCGGTATCCCGTGTAGCATAGCTGTCTCCCTGTCCTCTACTCCCCAAGGAACCTCTGCCAGATGCAGGAGGATAATAGCGGTTTCTCACTGCTGCTGGATCTCCTGTCAGAGCTCTATCAGAAGCAACCCAAGATCGGCTATCACCTCCTGTACTATTTAAAAGCCAGGTAGGCCAGCGGGGATTGCGGGGRAGCGTCCAAGCTTCGACTTGGCTCACGCTGCCTCCAAGAGACGGCTCGGTGTCATACCACCACCACCCCAGCCCTCGCTGCGGCACGGGGCTGGCAGGCTCCCCTCTCACCTGGGCACGTCTCCTTYTAGCAAAGCTGCAGCGGGGAAGATGAACCTGTACGAGTCCTTCGCCCAGGCCACGCAGCTGGGGGACCTGCACACGTGTCTGATGATGGACATGAAGGCCTGCCAGGAAGACGACGTACGGCTGCTCTGCTACCTCACCCCCTCCATTTACACAGAGGTAAGGCCCCAGGCACYGGGAACCCCAGTTCAGATGCACAGGGCGTCCCCTCACCTTAGAATCATAGAATCATTAAGGTTGGAAAAGACCTCTAAGATCATCGTGTCCAACCATCAACCCAGCACCCATGCCCACTAAACCATGTCCCGAAGCGCCACATCCAYACGTTTTTTGAACACCTCCAGGGATGGTGACTCCACCACTTCCCTGGGCAGCCTGTTCCAATGCTTGACAACCCTTTCGGTGAAGAAATTTTTCCTAATGTCCAGTCTAAACCTCCCCTGGCACAACTTGAGGCCATTTCCTCTTATCCTATTGCTTGTTACTTGGGAGAAGAGACCAACCCCCGCCTCTCTACAGCCTCCTTTCAGGTAGTTGTAGAGAGYGATAAGGTCTCCCCTCAGCCTCCTCTTCTCCGGGCTAAACAACCCCAGCTCCCTCAGCCGCTCCTCATCAGACCTGTGCTCCAGACCTTCCTGCGAGCAGCCTTGGGGCTGGGTTGGTTTGCTTCTGAGCTTCAGGCTCGTTACACTGCAGCAGAGAAGCCACAAAGCCGAGAAAAAGTTCTGTCAGGCTGAGCACAACACAGTCTCCATCCACCCCCCAGCCCAGCTTAATGGGGGTCAGCGKGCTGCCGTCGAGATCGATGTTCAGCCGTCGTCCTACCTGCTTACGGCCCCGTTAAAGCCCGATGCGCTCCGTGGATGGCGAGGGACTAACCTTGCCGTCCCGGATTCATCTCACGCACGTGCTTGGCTCCCAGCACGGTGCTGTCTGCGCTCCCGGGTTTAGGAGGTTTTGTTCCCTGCTGCTTTTCTTCTGGAGAGCAGCGGGTGAAGGCTCCGAGCGGACGTGTCGAAGGCCGGGGGAACCAGCGCTCAGAACGCGTTCTGCTGCCTGCCCCGAACCCTTGGGTTTAATGAAAGGTTTTATTGCTTTCAGCACTCGGTGCTGAGGCGGAGCCAGCTGGACTTAGCAGAGAGCACGTTTGGAACGGGGAGCCAGGCATCTGCACCAGACGGGTCACAGCTCGGTCCCAGTTCACGCAGCCTGCCTGGGTCTGGGACAGAGCTGCTGTTACCTTCCTGGTGCCGAGCTCTCTTGCAGCCCTGTGCAGGTTGCAGCCTTTTATTTGAAATGGTTGCAGGGTGGAGGCTGCTTCCAACAAGCATCCAGCGATCGCCCGGCTTCGGGGAGCGGTGCTGGGGGTTGGAGAGAGGGAGGGTAACATCGCGCACTCTGAACAGACGGAGGGGTCACGGTTCTGCGTGTACTTTCTCGTTCCCTGGGAGGAATGAGCTGGCCCTGCTCCTCCCTCCTTTCTGGCTGGTTCAGCAGGAACATCTGCTGGGCGTTGAGGCCGTCCAGCCCCGTTCTTCAGAGAACTTCACGGGGGCTTCTGTGGGGAGAGGGGCACAACAACRGCCTGGGAAGGGGAGAAAAACCTGTGYGAGAATAGGCACCGTACCACGCAGCAGTATGGTGCACGCTCCGGGGGGGAATCCTGGCGTAGAGCAGCAGCTGGATCCCCTCCCTGGTCCTTTGGGTTTAACGTCCTCCCTCCCCAAAGCAGAGTCAGGCTGTTTCTGCCCCCGTGGGCGTAGTGACCAGCTCAAGTCAGGCAGAACGTCCCGAGAGCAGCCTGTCTGGACGRCCAGATCCAAACGGTGCAGGCATAGCTTGCTGCCGCCAATTTTCCTGGCCTTTTGCCCCGTGCGTTGATTTTTTTTTTTATTTATTTTTAATTTCCTTGCAGTGCTGCGTAACGCACGAGGCCCTGGAACGGCCAGCCAAGCTAGCGAGGATAGGGAAAAATGGGGAATTTTAACCACTCTGGTCTGGCTGACTTCTGCAACCCGCAATCGGAGCGGCCTCGCTCCTCGCGCGGCTCCGCTGGGTCCAGGTGGTTGGTGTCGGCTGCATCTCACAAATTTGCTGGGCTCTGGCTCGCAGCGGCCTGCCGGCGCTCTGCCTTGCAGCCCTTGGCCCGCTCGAGCAGTGAAGGAACCCGCCTGGCCGGCTGCGCGCAGAAAACAGCCTTGTCGAGCCTCCTGCCCTTTCGTGGCTCCTTTTTCCACTCGGCCGCTTCCCCCCTTGCCTGTAGGAAGCGGTGCTGGTTCTGGTCCAGCCCTCGGTGAGCCGCCGGGTCAGGCAGGGCGATGCTGCCCCTTGCGAGGAGGAACGCGTGCGTCTGTCGGAGCCTGAACCGAGGAGGAGTTTTTGCCTCGGCTGTGGGGATAGGAGCTTTTCACCGGCCTCTCCCTCGTGTCCTTTCCTGAGCCCTGCCTTGCTTTTGTACTCTTGCAGTTCCCAGACGAGACCCTACGAAGCGGCGAGCTGCTGAACATGATTGTAGCTGTCATAGACTCATTCCAGGTAAGGAGGGGACCCGTGTCTGGGGTGGGAGGCAGCACCTTCCCGAAGTGACAGCACTTGGCTCCTCCCCTCCCAGGAGGTTTAAACCCGAAACGGCCCATCCGCGGGGGATGCTTTGCTTATTTAGTCCTCCTCGCCCCCATTCTTGAGTGAGGCATCGGGCAAAGAGGAGCCCCGAAACCTCCGGGTACCTCTTTCCCTTGAGGAGCTGCGGTTTGCGGTGTCAGAAGGCTGAATCCGAGCTGCTGCTTTCGAGAGATCTCCCTGGCCGCAGGCATGACCTGCCTGCGTTTTTTCTGATCCCTCTTGAGCTGCAGGYGTTGGCAAAAAGCCATGGCCAGCGCTGCTGCCGGCAATCAATAGTAATAATAATCAATAATAAACCCCTTGGCGGGGAGGTTGCTTAGTGCTGCTGGGGAGGTGCAAAGCTGCGGGCAGTGTCACCGCGGGCACGTGTGCGGGAGGGTGCGGGCTGGCGGGGCTGCGGTCGCCCCCGGCTCTTCCCCTCCTGGTGGGAGATCGGCTGCAGGCTCAGCAGGCTAACGAGCGGAAGGCCGAACCCTCGTTAGACCCTCCTGGAAGGAACCTTTCCCCATGGTCACTCTCGAGTTGCCAGGAGCAACCCAAAAATAGTCACGGCGAAAGCTGGGGGCGGGGAGGTGGGCACCGGCAAGAATGCCGTACTGCGTGTTTCTGCTGTCTAGGCTCGTCTGGAGCGTGATCTGCTGATAACCCTTTAACTTGCCCTATTTATACACCATTCCTGGCCCGTCGTGCTTTTCCCAGCTGCGCGGGGGCCAGAACGCCTCGCCAGCAAGTTTTGCTTGGCAGGCTGGAGCCGAAGCTGGGTACAGGAAAGGTTTGAGTCACGATGCCCTGACCCCCCCAGCTCAGCCCTGCTCTTACTCCTCTGCTYCTGGGCTCTGCCCCGGGCTGAAATGCAAAGGTTTTGTTTTTCCCAGCAGAGGCCCATAGCGTTTCCTCTCCCCTCCCTCCTCCAATTCCTTCGTTCCTTCCTGTTATTCTTCATCTGTTTCCCCACGATGCTCTGGCTGCGTGGCCCCCGCGCCCGGCCCACGTGGGGTCTGCGAGCGGAGCCGTGGGGCAGAGCCCGGGCAGCTCAGCCTACCCTTGGGCTCCGCGTGCCTCCAGCACCCTGCGCCCGAGCGGGCTGCGGCCGCTTTGGATTCAGAGGCCGAGGAGCAGGGAGGAAGGTAGCCGAGAGCCGRGGTGCGCTCTGTAGCTGAGCCGGTCAGCGCGGGAGCGGGGAACGGTGCTYCCCAGCTCCCATCCCTGCTCCGGTGCAGCCCGGGCAGGCTCCCCGTGCATCCCGTCCCCCTGCCTCTGCCTCCACCTCTCCCAGGGATGAAGGGGGTGAGTCAGTGGAGGAAGAACCACACGTCTGGGTAGTGTCAGCTCCCGTCCTGCGCTCCAGGGATGATCCAGGGGCTGGAGCAGAGAGGTCTGGGGTTGTCAGAGCTTTCCCAGCAGGCTGCCAAGCCCTCCCCTGCTGCCAGCCCCTGGGTGGGCTTTGTGCATCCGTCCGTCGGCAAAAGCCGGGGTCTGAGAGCGCCTGGAGCACAAGGAGCGGGTCCTCAGCGCTTGTCCAGCGGCCGAGCCGGTCTGTCTGGACCCGGCAAGCGAGCTCTCCCAGCAGGGCCACACCATCCCACCCACCCTGGCCCAGTCTGGGGGGATCTGCTGTCTGTCCTGCGTGACACTTGCTCCCCAGCCCGGGTGTTGATGTGTGAAACCATTAACCTCTCATTACTTCTTTGCCTCTGCCGGTCCCTCGCAACAGCTGCCTCTCCCTGGAGCTGCTTAACCCAGCTCTGATTTATGAACCACCTGCAGCCCACGGGGTTTCTGGGACTCGCCGCTGGATCCCGGCTCTTGCAGAGATGTTGGCAGAGCGACAGCTTCCCTGCTTGCTCTCTGGACTTGCCCGGTGGTCCCCCACATGAGAGGGCTTCTGCAGAGCCTGGGCATCCCGCTAACCTCGTTTTCTCTGCCGCCCAGTTGCAGGAGCTGGTGTGCCACGTGATGATGGGGAACCTCGTCATGTTTCGGAAAGACTCGGTGCTGAACATCCTGAGTGAGTAGCGCTCCCGTAGGCACCAGCGCGTCTCGGGTGAAAGCGGAGCGGTTCCTGGGCGCCCCGAAGCCTTCCTGCCCTTTGGGCCCCYGTTTTGCAGAGACCCCCACAAGTCCCTGGAAGGGGAGAAGGCTGCAGCTTTTGGCACAGCTTTGCCCTTTCTGATCGGGAGGGCTGTGGTCCGCGGCCCTAGGAAGAGCCCTGCAGAAGCTGGCTGCTCACGCGGCATCCGAGAGAGGCTCTCGGGCTGGCCGGGTGGTGCCGAGGTCTGGATTTCCTCATGGTATTATTGCCGCTGCTTAAAGGATCGCTGCCCTAAACCGGCTTGTTCGATTTAGCTGTGTGATCCAAGCTGCGCACTCTAATGGGTTTTACCAGGCTGGCTGTACGACGGCGTGGGAGCCCTGGCTCTCCCCTGTGCCACCCAAAGTGTCACCCAGGGCTCTGCGCATCCGCAGCCTGCCTGGGCAGAGGGGGGAAAAAAAAAAAAAATCATAAAGAGGAAAGTCCTGAAATCTGCCCCGGCTCTGCCGCCTCTCCGCGCGTTCCCAGCTGCTGCGTGTCCGGGGGTGTGAACTTGTCCTGGTGCAAACCCGCGGCTAGTGCTGCGCAGCTGGCTGTGCCTGCCGTGCAGCGGCGGGTACRGCGGTGCCGGAGGCCGGGCTTTTCGGGGGACGGCTGGAACCTCTTCTCCCAGAGCAGCAGGGGTGAGGGCAGCTGGGAGAGGTGATGGCAAAAGGGTGGTCGGAAAAGTTGGAACCGGGATTTCCCTTTGTTTTCTGTGGACTGTGACACCCCAAGAAGAAAAAGGCCCTCGCTGCTGTTCAGTCTGGCCCTCGGACCACCCTGAAGTGGCAGAGTGAGCCTCCGAGATGGASACGCAGCCCTTTGCCAGGGCCGTGGTCCCCTTAGCCACTGCGTAGGAAAAGGCTGGTGCCCGTGAGCTCTCCCTCGCAGCATTCCTCGCCTTTCCCCCCAGGAATCACCGGTGATTGACCCAGTTCCTCTTGTAGCTTTTTAATTGGACTTCGGCTCGCATCTATGCAAGCTGCTGGCTGTCGTACGGTGGAAAAGCCTTTTCACTCTCCAGCCGACGCTGCGTTTTGCCCGCGTGTGCCCCGTGGCTCCTGCCCGGCAGTCGGAGCCGGCCGCGGCTGCAGCCCTYTGGGGTGGTTTTGGGCAGAGCCAGCGTGGAGAGCTCCGTGCACGGGAGCTCCGTTTCCGGAGAGAAGCCTCATCGCCCTGATCCGATGCCTGCCTAGATCCAGCTTTGGTGTTACACAAGCTGCAAGCAGCAGTCTTAAGCCCATTAATTAAAGAACCTCGTTAATTCTCTTCCTCTGAGCCCCCAGGCAGCTGCTTGAGTGACTTTGCAGCTCTGCCACCCCTGCAACCCCGCTGCCACCCGCCAGGTCCCGGAGCCCCTGCTTGGCCCTCGGCAGGCGCGGGGCTGCCCGTCCTGCTCACGCAGCTGCCCCGGCGCGGCGCGAACCCCGAAGACGCAGCGGGGTTTCAGACCCTGTGCCCTGCTCTGGGCTGGAGGGTGGGCGTAACGCCGGGCAGGAGTCCCTGACCTCGCAGAGGGGCTGTGGCAGAGCCGTCTGCGGTGGCTCCGGCAGGTCCCTGCCGTTCCTCCGGGCACCGTGCGGGCTCCCCTCACCATCCCGTGCTTTCCCCTAGTTCAAAGCCTCGACTGGGAGACCTTTGAGCAGTACTGCACCTGGCAGCTCTTCCTCGCGCACAGCATTCCTCTGGAGACCATCATCCCCATCCTGCAGCACCTCAAATACAAAGGTGAGCTGTCCCCTGCCTGGGGGAGGCACGGCGCTGGGCCGCGGTGGCCGCGAGCTCCTGTGCTGAGGATGTCTTCTCCTTTGCAGAGCACCCCGAGGCATTATCCTGCCTGCTGCTACAGCTGAGGCGAGAGAAGTAAGTGCCGCTGAGCGCAGGGCACGGGGCTGCGTGAGGGTCCTGTGGCCGCGGCCCCCGGCACGCTGCGGCTGGTGGCTTTCTTGAAGCACCGTCAGCGTGGCGGGGACGAGGAGATGCCACCTGCGCTGGCTTGGGCTGCTTGAGAAGCGAGGCGTGGGGGGAAAAACCCTCTTGCTGGCGCTCCCCAGCTCGCTCTGGGTGCGAGCCCTCGTGGCCCGAGTGCCGATGGGCTGTTCGCTTTCACCTTGCACGTCCTGGAGGCCGTTACTTGATGGAGAGCCGGCTGTCACCTGCCTCCCGTGGGGCACAGTTTGAGAGCTGCCTTGGCATCGATCTACGCTGTCTCTGCCTGCTCGGGTGGATTGGCCACATCCCACCACTCTTGAGTGAAGAGCGCTTTATTTGGCTTCATTAATGCAGCGCATGAGGCTGGCTAATCTAATCCCGGCTCTCAATTGCGTTGCTGAAAAGCCCGCGATGACGGAGAGCGCAGGGGCGAGCTCGGGCCGCGAGCGTTCAGCAGCGCTTTTCCCACGGCGGGGAGGGAGCGGGGCTGGCACGGCCGGGCGATACGGGCTGGGCAGGGAGCGTCTATCCGAGTTGTTCTGCTCCCCAGGAGGATTGCTTGCCAGCGATCTCGGGGGAAGCAGGGGAGTCTGAACACTGCCCATCATCCCCTGAGCCAGGGAGCCAAAGCTGCTGGGGCTGCCGAGGAGCGTGCGGGTCCCAGGCGGTGTTTGGGGAAGCTTGGTCCCATCCAAGCTGTGCCTGGGCCCGTGTGCCAGCTCCCTCGTGGCACGGCAGCTCCCCGGACTTGTGAGGTCCGGCTCTGAAGCCTCCCGTCAGGCTCGAGTGGGCGGCAGTGGCTGCGGTGGGGGGTTACAAAGCTGAGCGGGTGACAAACCGCTCGTCCCTCCTCCTCACGTGCCCTTCTCCCTTTGCCGCAGGCCGAGCGAGGAGATGGTGAAGATGGTGCTGAGCCGGCCCTGCCACCCCGACGACCAGTTCACCACGAGCATCCTGCGGCACTGGTGCATCAAACACGACGACCTCCTGGCCGAGCACATCAAGTCTCTGCTGATCAAGAACAACAGCCTACCGCGAAAACGCCAAAGGTGAGGGGCCGGGGGGCAGGCACAGCATCTCCCGCTGCTTCTCCTGGGGCCGCCCTGCCGCCGGGAACCRAGGGACAGCCTCTGCCTCCTGCCCCGCTCCGTGCACCGGCCCAGGCGGCCGAGACGCCGTGTGCCATCGGCGCGGGCACGCCAGCCCGTCCTGCCGCTGACGCCATCCGCTCCTCGGGGCCGGGGCGGTGCCGCTGCCCACCCACGCGCTGACGCGCAGCCAGAGCCCCGAGCCAGCGTCTCCGCTCCGGAGCCCTGCGGGAGGCTGCTCTTTGATCTCGCCTGTGCTGACATCCAGCCAGCAGGACCCTTTTATGCCCAGCCCATTACCCAAACTCTGTGGGGAAACGCTTTCAGCTGCTCGTGGGAGCGGTGCCAAGCCTTGGTGCTCCCCTGCTGCCATGCCGGCCAGGCAGGCCCCTCTGCTCGACCCGCTGTGCCCGCCTGGGCACAGCTGGATGTATCCAGAGCATCTTTTGGCACAAATAGTCTTCCAGATGTGGTTCACTTAATCTCTGCTGCCTCTGGGGTGGATGGGSTCAGGGTCCGTCAGTGCGGGGGGACTAAAGGACGCAGCCGGGCCAAGCTGTAGCCTGCGGAGGTTAAATCCCAGCTCCCCGGGGCAAGGTTCCTGATCTCCTGCCTCTGGAGGGAAGGGGCAGAGGGCTTGTTCCCCGCCACCCTGCGTGGGCAGAGCTCTGGAGGAGGCGGCTGGACCTCACCACCGCGGCTGCGGGAGAGGAACGGAGAGCAGCGCGGGGTGCTGCAGCTGGTCCTGCACCGCTGTGCCGGCTCCTGGCCGTGGTGGCACATGGGACACCTCASCCCAGCCCCAAGATGTCCCTTGGTGGGGAGGCAGCAGCTCTTTCTGCTGCACTCAACTCTCCGGGTGATTTCTCAGCTTTTTATCCAGCCTCAAAGACCAAATCAGGCTGCGAGGCAGCTTCTGCCCTCGGCGCAGCCGTCACGTCACCCGGTCCCACTGCCTGCGCTGTGCCGGCTCACGGCAGCGCGGGTATGACCAGCCCCAGCGGCAGCCCCTCGGTGCCGGGGTCTAGATTAGGGGGAGAAGGAGAGTGGTCTGCTCCGGCAGCCCCCAGCCCGCTGCGCCGGGCTGACAGAGTCCTCTGCGGCCCCTTCCCGGCTGGGTGCCTGCAGCCCTTTGCTGGAGTAGGAAGGACATCTAGTGTCCTGGGAAAGCAGAGCAGCACCGCGCTCCCGCCGCAGCGAGGGCCGCGTGTCCCCAGGGACCCCCCACCCAGCGCCCGGGGAGCCGGCACCGCCACGGCACGGAGCCGGGGCACGGCCCGCGGGTCGGACGGGGCCTTGCTGGGAGGTTGGCCATCGCCGGGATCCCACTGGTGCTCCCGGTGCCCCGTGTGCGGGTCGCACGCCGGCACCGGGAGAGCGGCCTGTCCCGCCGGCATCTCAGCCACATCTTGGTCCCCCCCCAGCTCTCCAGAGAGGCTGCCGGGGAAGTCTGCGCCTTCATCTGTTCCTCCGCGTTAATTAACGGCCTTTCGCAGCTGAACAACGTGGCTATTTTCACTGTGTTTCTGTTCYGGGATCCGAGCCGTATCCAGGTCTAATTCCCGCTAATTAACGGGCGGCCAGCTGAGGCCCTGGCAGCGTCCCGGGTGCTGGCACCGTCCCACAGCCGAGGCTCAGCACGGGGCGCTTCGTGCTCCCCAGAGCCCCCGGGGATGGAGGTGGTGAACACCCTGAGGGGGATTTATCCCCTTAATCCCTGGGCTGGAACAGCGCACGCAGACCAGCCCCGGGAGACCCTGCGTGTGCTGGAGCCGGAAAACGGATCCTGTGCTGCTCCCCATCCCTGAGCCCCCCTGCTCCAGCCTCTGGGTGCTGGGGGCACCCCTGGGCAGTGCGGATGGCGGGGTTATCTGTGCCCCGCATCTTCTTGGGGGCTTGGGGGGGCCGTGGCACTCGGTCCCCCCACAAGCAGGGGCTCCGGCAGCCCTTGTCTTTAGGGGGACAAGCGAGGGAGGGCTGGGGGTGGGCGGGGGGAGCGGGGTGCGCGCTAACGGGCGCTGCTCCTCTGCCCTCAGCCTGCGCAGCTCCAGCAGCAAACTGGCCCAGCTCACCCTGGAGCAGATCCTGGAGCACCTGGACAACCTCCGCCTCAACCTGACCAACACCAAACAGAACTGTACGTACCCCCGCGCAACCGGGACAGGCCCCGGGGCTGCGGCTTCCGCCCATCTCCGGCGGCGTGAGGTGCCCCGGGGCGCACGTGGGAACTGGGATGCTCTGGGATACCGGGAGCCCCTTGCAAAGCCACCTGTATCCAAAACCCCGGATGGGTGGGGGGGTTCCCCTGCCTGCTCGGGTCTCTGACTCCCATTTCTGCCGGTTCCTCGACAGTTTTCAGCCAAACCCCGATCCTGCAGGCGCTGCAGCACGTCCAGGCCAGCTGCGACGAAGCCCACAAGATGAAGTGAGTCGGTCCTTCCCTGCCCGGCACCGGGGTGGCCTTGGGACCGCGGAGCCCCGCCAGTGCCTGACCCCCCCCACCCCCTGCTTCCTCCCAGGTTCAGCGACCTCTTCTCCCTGGCAGAGGAGTATGAAGACTCCTCCACCAAACCCCCCAAGAGCCGCCGAAAAGCCACCCTCTCCAGCCCCCGCAGCCGCAAGAACGCAGCCCAACCGGCCAACAACGAGGAGGAGTCGGCTTCCAGCAGCGCCTCGGTAAGCGTTCCCGCTTCCCCCYGGCACCGCGCAACCCCTCGGCCGCATCCCCACCTCGAGGAGGCGCAGGCAGGAGCTGGGTCCCCCCCCCCCGGCGGCAGTGACCCCCCACTTCCCCCTCTCCCGGCACAGGAGGAAGAAGACACCAAGCCCAAACCCGCCAAACGGAAAAGAAAAGGCTCCTCCGCCGTGGGCTCGGACAGTGACTGAGGGCTCTGCCCTCTCCCCCAGCCGCTCTCGGGTCCCCGTGGTGCCCGGTGGCCCTGCCACGCTCGGACAAAAGCCAGGACGGGAAGGAGAGCACGCGTCCCCTCCGGGAGCCCCTGGGGACGGGGCCACCCCGGCTCCCGCTGCGGGCGCTGGGCTTCCACGCCAGCCCCTTCCCACTTGACTTTTTAGCTCCTTTTTACTAACGGCCGGGGAGGGATCGGAGCGTGCACCCCCCCAGGACCTGGCTCCAGCCCCTGACCACGCGAGGGGCAGCGTGGACGAGGGTCCCCGAGAGGGGACGTGGCACCACGGGGAGGGGAAGGGGGGCTTGGGGAGGGGGAGGGGGGAAAGTATATCACACATCCCCTATTTTCGTATAAGAAATGTAAATAAACAGTGCGAACTGGCTTGCTGCTCCAGGATGCTTTGGGGAGGGGTGAACTCGTGTCCCTGCCCGCGGGGGCAAGGGGAGGCCGAGCCCCCCCCTGCAGCCTCCACTCCCCTCCCGGGGCCGTGTCTCCCCGGGGAGCTGCTGCGGTGGGGGGGGGGGATGCACCAGCACCCCCCGGGCAGCGGGTTCGGTTCGGCGGACCCCGGAGCTCATCGCCCGCGTGAGRAGGGGACGATGCTCTCCCCTGTCACCCCCAGAGCTATTAGCGTTTTTAAGTGTTTTTAAAAAAAACAACAATAAAAAACCTCTCAAATGTTTTGTACAAAACGCCACCTCTTTGTGCCACGTCTCCCCGCGGTCCCCGGGGTCAGCGTCACCCCGGCCAGTGGCATGTGGCTCCCAGGGGACTGTGGCCCTGCCAGCTCCCCCCGAGCCGGGGGGGGAATCTGGGACAAGGCTGGGTCGGGGAGGCCACGGTGGGG
>JASVER010000178.1:266659-291459 GCA_030449065.1 Oceanodroma leucorhoa
AAAAAAAAAAAAAACCACAACACAATTAAAAATTCTATGCTTTGTCATTACAAAAAATAGCATAAAACAAGCTTTAACACATGTAGAGTGCTGATTTCAAGCAGACATTGTTCTGACCTCGGGCAAAGGAAGTGACCTCTCACTGCTATAGAAAACCAAAGAAGTTAAGGTTTGGAAAAAGGACAGGTCGCTGAAGGTTTGAAATGGGTTTTTTTTTTTTGTTTGTGTTTTTTTTTTCCATTTGTTTGTTTTTTGTTTCTTTTTTTTTGTCTTTTTTTCCCCGTGTACGGTAGGCACCAGTACAGGCACTGCATGCGACGGAAGTGGGGAGGAAGGGGGGGGACGGTCAACAGGCGTTATTTCTGTCCGCTGATGGACTGCGATATAGAGCGGGGTGGGATCATATCCAAAAGGTATTCCCGCTGCCGGTCCGCCAAACTCGACGCTTTGTGGCCTCCGATCCCAGCATTCAGGTAAGCGATGTTAACACCTGGAGAGGGGAGAGAAAAAGCCGGTGGGGACTCCTCCAACACGTCCCTGCGCTCGAGGGTCCCCGTTTTCTGACCGAGCCAGGACGCTCCCAGCTTTTACCTGGGAAGCAGTAATTTAATTAATTTAACCCAAACCCACCCGCCGAAATCSGCGGAGGTCTGCAGGGCCTCTGCGGTAGGGGGAAGGGAAGCACCACGATCATCATCAGCCTGTGCTGGTGGCGATACGTCCCCCCTCCCCAAAAATCAAACCAGGCACAGACCGACCCGTCCCGCTCTCCGCCTAACCCCGAGCCCCATCCTCCCGGCGCGGCGGGGGGACGTTACCTGGCATGCCGAGGAGACCGCCCGCCACGGAGAGCTGGGGTGCCTGCGCAAAATTGGAAAGCATGGAGCGGGCAGAGGTGGGGATGCCACGCTGCAAAGTGCTCTGGGGCTGCGGAGCCTGAGGAAGAGGAGAACAGAGGTGGTAGGAAGGCACCGGGATCGCCCGGCAGCCTGGAAGCAGCCGCTGACCGAGCCGCGGCCGGAGGGTGAAGAACCAGTCACGGTTTTTGGTCAGTACGTGGGAAAACACAGTTTGCAGATCGCTTTTGTAGAGGTACGTAATCGGGCAGCGGAGTCCGGGGCCGTGCTGCGGGCTCCCCCACCGGACGGCACGGGATCGACAGGGGAGGGATGCGGAGGGGAAGGGGCGGGAGAGGAGACCAGCAGCAGCTCCGGTCTCTGCTGGCAGGAGGAAACGGGGTGCAGGRGACTCGGGTTAAAAGTCCCCAGGAAAAAAAGGGCAGCCAGACCCCGAAGCCGCTGTAAGAGAGAAGGCAGCGGGACGCTCGCCGGGAGCCCGGGGCCGGAGCTACGGAAGAAGGAGCGTCGCTCACCTGCCGGAGCGTGTGGTGCCGCATGATGTTCTCCTGTTTGCTGACGCTGGAGACGGCAGGAGCTGCGGTGGGGGACAAGGCCGCCTGCTGCTGTAGCCTCTGCTCGATCTCCTGAGCGAAAGAATCAGAAGCATCCTCAGAGGCGGGCGCCTTCCGATTAGACCTCGCCCCCTCCGACGAGACGCAACAGGTCCAAGCCGACCCCTCCGGAGCCACGAGCAGGGCACGCCGGGGCTCACGCCGACACCGGCGTTCCCGGAGAAGGGGGGGGGAAGCAGGTCCCTCTCCCCACGCTCCGCAAATCGCTGCTTTCTTCGAAACCCACCGAAAAGCCGGCTGCTTCCCAAGGTGTTACTGGAAGCGYGGTCTTGCCGCAGCCAACACGAACAGCTTTTCTATCTCTGCACCCACTTGTTACAAACAGCCCCAAGACTCTTCTTGCTCCAAAACAGGCACGTCCCATTTGTCAGCAGCCAGATTCCACTTCATATTTAGGTTTTTTTCACAGTTCACAAATGATGATTCCGGTTTATTTTACCCCAGGGCCTCTAAACAAGTTCTCCAACGCCAATTTATCACGGGAATTTAGCAAATTCCCCCTTTCCGCAGAAAAGCGAGCAGGCAGCAAGCGGTTAAGTGACTTCCCGCAAGTTCCAGGAAAGTCAGCGGCAAAACCGGGGAAGGAAGACAGCTGTCCCCAGCCAGCCCTCGAGCTCTTTTCCAGGGGGAAAACAACGCACAGAGGGAGAGGAGCAGCCGCTCCGGGGTACTCTGGACACTCAACACCAGCCTTTCGCTGTTAGAAGCTCCACGTGCCCACGGAGAAGCCAAACTCCTCAAGCTCAGGCACGGAGAACCCCAAGGGACCTACCTACTGGAGACGCGCAAAGGGAAGGGGAGCAGGGGGTCCCGGAGCAAAGGTACCCCGCTAGCACAGCTCGCAGAGGGGCCGGGTACTTGCCTGCTCCTGCTGCAAAGCTTTGACGAAGGCGTTCTTCAGTCGGTTGGTGTGCTCTGCCTTCAGCGCCTTCTTCTGATTGGAAGTCATGCACTGCTCGCACAGGATCTTCCCGTTTTTCTCCTGCTTCCAGTGAGGGGTGAAGTCGGTGCGGCACTGGGCACAGACAAAGGGCTCCACGCGCAGGAGGGACGCGCAGCTTTTCCCTGGGAGTCACCAAGAACAGGAGTTAGGTGGGAAAACGGGACAGCCCCCCACYCTTACGCCGCCTCCTCCGCCCCGGGCACGACAGCAACGGGCTCCCGCACGCACCGTCAGAGCAAGAGGGAAGGTCCCAGCAAATAAACGGATTTTCAGGGCAGCGTTGCATCRAAGTCCAACCCCACTCAGGAGAAATCCCGCCCCGGGGACAGAACAACCCGGCGGTGCTGCTGGGACCAGCTCTACRAGGCTATAAAAATCTGGGGGTCTTGGTGGTTGAGTCAGGCGAGCGATGCACCGCAGCTACGCCGTGCCCAGCACGCACTGGAAGAGCAGAAGCCAGATCCCGGCCAGCTGGGAGGTGACAAYCCGGAGGGAACGGTGAGGTGGGAGCTAAAATCTCCGCAATCCCGCAGGGCCGGGATCCCGGGCAGTCACAGCTCTGAGGATTTTGTATCTCGGCTCCCAAACATTCATTCAGGGCAAGGGAAGGGCCTGGGAGACCCCTCCCCAAGTGGGCACAGCCCGAYGAGCCCCAGGGCACAGACACCGCTGCTCCGGGGCCGGCTGCGGGCTCGGCACATGAAGGCTGCCAGACCGGCTCCGCGCCCACGGGGTCGGCACGCAGGTCCCTAGTGCCGGGGGGGGGCCGGGCTCTGCCCTCCCCTCCGCTGCTGGCAGCCGCAGCAAGAAGGAGCGGAGTCCAGAGCTGGGTAAGACCAGAAACTGCTCACGCGCAGCCTCCCAAGCTGCAGATTTTGGCGTTTTGAAAAGGGAAAAAAAAAAAAAAAAATAGGAAACGGGATAGGGAGCACTGTATCACGGCGGCGAAGGAAAGCTGCAGCCCCCCGYGCTCACCTTGACTGTCGATGACGCTCTGCACCACCTCCTCCAGCCCCACCATGTAGATGAACTCGCTGTTGGCTGCGCTGGGCAAGAAATGCAGCAGGGGAGCGGGTGGTTTCGGGGGTGGGATCTCCAGCAGCGTCTTTTCCAGCTGCTTGCGCAGGGCAAGCTTGGCGGCTGCCTGGGAGTTGGCGGCGTCGTTCAGAGCACTGGGGCTGGGGAGCGGAGACGACACCCTGTTCACAGTGCCAGGCTGGATGTGAGAGGCAAGGTTCATATAGATGGCTGAAGACGACGTACGCTGGCAAGGAACAGAAGAACTTGATTGCTGGAAGGGAAGAGGAGATTAGGATTAGTACAGAWAATTAATACGGTCCCCGACTACGGCTCAGCCCCTAAGGTAACCTGGATGAGCCAGATCGCTTTCTCACAACCCTCCGTCTGCAAACGTTCCCAAAAGGATCTGGGGAGACGGGAGCCGTGCGCCGTGCTGGGACTCGGGAGCAGGGAGCTTGTCTTGGTCCCTACATTAAAGCAGTTCTGGTGCCGAGGAGCCTCCAGTGCACCGGAATCGCAGGAGTTATCTCAGCCCCTACCATAAAGCCATCAGCAGCGCCGGTGCCGAGGAGCCTCCGGTGCCCCGGAATCCGCAGGAGTCTTCTCGGCGTCCAGAGCAGCCCGAGGACTTCCGCAGGCGAGGAAACGCCTGCGCGGGCTCCAGCCTCAGGACCCGGCGTCGGCCGTGCCGAGCGTAGGTAGCGCCGAGCGCCGTGATTCACGCGCCGGCACCGCGGCTCGCYGTCGAGTTCTGCTCCTCCACCTCTTGCTTCGCCGATCTGGCAGGCGCCCAGGCAGTGTCCCCGCTGCCAGATGGTGTCCGTCCCCTCCCACCCAGGTGCTCCAAACGTGCCAATTCCCTCCTCTTCCATTTCCAGCAGCTTTCTTCTGCATCCTCCGCTCATTTTGGATGCGCGGTCCCCTCTGGCACGTGACGGTAGCAAAGCACAAAGACTTCTGCCGACCCGAGGGTGCAGCTTTCGTGGTCTTTTGTGGTAAGAAGCCATCAGCCTGCAACCTATTTCGGCCCAGGCAGGGCTGCTGCCAGCCTTTCACCCAGGCTACCTCCTTCCTACGCTCCCACCCAGGYGAAGGGGAAAATCCCAAACAGTAACAAACCCTCCCAGCGATTCAAACGGGGTCAGCTACCAGAGCTCSGGGGACACGAGAATAACACACGGAAGATCAACTGGTTTGCCCCAGGTTTTTTTTTTAAGACCGCTAACACTTTGCTGATTGGGAAAAAAAAAGGCAGAGAACCAAGCTAATCCCAAACCAGTTGTTCTAATGTAGGAAAATTAATGGCAGAGCTGATCAGGGATAACTCACGCCGATTTAAATAGTTGATGAAGTAACACCAATGAACTTACAACTCTTCTGTAAGAGTAGTTGGGGTGGTTTTTTTGATCAAACACGTAATTAGGTTTGTTTGACAGTTGTTCAGATGCAAGACTCTCAGACTGTTGTGTAGTCATGTTTATAATTCACAGATTTGCACTATACTATCGTTAGGACAGATTAAATGGTTTAAGCAYTGGCAACAAACCCTAAAAGGAATTAACGGGGGTTGTTAACCTGGGCCCACACACGCACAGAGCCGCTCAGCCAAGCGTCGCAGTTTGRGATGAGGAGCAGAGACCGTCCCACGGCGCGGGACACGCAGCCCAGGAGCCGAGGCTGTTCGCAGGAGAAAGGTCTGATTGCTTTACGCAGCACCAGTGCTACMACTGGAAAGTGTTATTTTTTTTCCCCTCTCCGTTGCCAGTCTTCACGGAAGTCTTTCCACTCTTCCAAAAGCAAAACAAATGGGTTTTTTTTCGACTGCAGGGAGCTCGCTGCGCTCTTCGGGCAGAGAGAAGCGGAAGCAAAGCGCACGCGAGCGAGCGCTTGCTACCGACTGCAGAAAGAGGAACCAGTCCTGCTCCCAAACCAGTCACCCTGCTTCACTGGGTGACCCGCTTCACTGGTGACCCCGTCGCTGTCACAGCAGGAGGCCAGGGCTGCTCGGACGAACCAGCRCTTTGGTAGCTGGCAGCTCCAAAAAGGAAGTTTTAAAAGTATTTATCATTTCATTCTTCCACGCAGGTCAAGGACACGCGTCTTCATCCACGCTCGGGATATATTTCCACCCGCAAGCTTCGCCCCGACGTCTTCACGCTGAGCTCTGAGCACCTCTGCGGCACTCGTCAGACTCGTAAGGCACCTCCCGTTTTCCCTTCTCGCTAACCCCACCGGGCAACTGGGCCCAAAACCGACAAACCAGTAACCTACCGGTTGGTAGTTGATGGCTGGATTCATGCTTGGAGTTGTAGTGCGGATGAGGCCAGGTTTAGGAGGAACCCGCTGCCCTTGTAACTGGGCAGGGTTCGGAGCAATCACACGCTGCGACATAAGCATATGGGGCAGAGTCGTATTTGTGGCAGACCTAATGACACTGTGACCCTGCCGAGAAAGGAAACAAGAAATAAATAATTAAAAAAAAAAAAGAAAAAAAGGACTTGAGGCAAAACCAGAATTTTTAGTTCCCTGATCAGGCTCTGCAACAGCAGAGCATTTCCACTTATCTGTAATACCAGTTAACTCCTAACGTGAGACACCGCTCAAAGAATTTTTCCTCTAATTGTCCTTTATTTTAAATAATCACGGCYATTTTGCCTGGAAGGAGGATGTCTCAAGTTAACATACTCATATTTTCTGTAGAGAGGCTGGAATTGCACCTAAGTCAAGAAAAGGGGCCGTGATCTCGTGGAGCAACCACTTCCCAGGAGCCAGCCAGCTCAGCGGGAAGAGGACGGACCTCCAGGATTTAGGCTGGGATGTTTTGGAAGGTAATTTTCAAGACGCACATTCGCGGCCCATCTTTGCATTAAAAACAACCCCGTCAGATTGATCAATATGGAAAAACGCAAGGGGAAAAGAGGGGATTAAAAAAAAAAAGGAGGCTGTTTGCCAGCTGCATAGAGCTATTAAAACCAGAATTCACACCGGTGCCCGAGTTCAAAGCGAAACAGTTATAAGAGTCCTGACTAAGAGGGAGATGGGTGTTTGCCTTCGGTGCAGGAATGCAGAGGCGTGTTACAAACCTCAATCCCGGGCAGTCAGAAACACGACACTGGGCTTGGAAAGACCCGAGCGCAGGCTGAGCCAGGGCTTGACCTGCCCACGCTTCTCCTAACGCTCAGCTCACGAGCAAGGTCTTCGTGCCTCTGAGCACCGCCGGAACGGCTCCAAGGGCGGGGGGCGACAGGTAGGAGGGCTCAATTTTTTCATCAGAGATGATCTTAAAACGTTAAACACCTCCTGCCCGACAACCTTTTTCTCCCCCCCCCMCCCCTTCCTTATTAGACTTGTTCTAGATGAGGTTCTTTGCTGTCACACGTAAGAAAAGCTTCACAAAGACTGTGCAAACAATGCGTTTCCTCTTCTCCTAAAGCCCATTTCCTTTACCAGCCCGATCCCACTGCGAAGCCACAATAGACTTGACCCGGAATCGTTGCCATAGCGAAGAAAACAAATGCCACAAACAAAGAAGATGGTTAAGGGAGGGAGTAAATGATCAGCAAGATGGAAATGAAAGTCTTTTGGCAAAAGCAGGAGAGAAAGCTCCAGGCAGACAGACAGGCTGGAGGATCACCTCCGTCCTCAGCCCATGCACTGTCTTCCCAGCATCTGGGTTCACAACCGCATCGCTGGGACTCCGCACGTTCCAAYATTGTTATCAAAGAAACTTAACTGACAGCCTCCTGCTGAAAGGACAAAGTCCATTTCCCGATGGAAAAGGGGAAGAGGGACGCTTGGGGAGGGGTAAGAGCGTGCCCCGAGGTGGCAGGGGACCCCAAGCCCTGCAGCGGAGCCGGACCAAGCCCCAGGAAAGAAATCCCCATCGCCCGTCAGCGTCAACACCCCGCTCCACAGGCACACGCCGGCTCCTTCCAGTGAGCTCATACCCTTGGCTTCTTGTTTACCCGTGCAACGTTAAACAATTGTGTCATCCCGAATTAGCAGTCCCCCAGCGCACGGGCAGAAAGGTAGCCGTGTCAGATGGTACCCTGCTCTGCCTATAGCGTTTTCCCAAAGAAGGTAAGCATTTCAATTCCCTGTTTTGTTCGCATTTTTCTTCACCCTCTTCCTCTGACCATTCCGCACCGTTTCAAAAAGCAGCTCTGCTGACCGGCCATTCCAGCGGGCACGTGCAAATGAGCGGTTTTCTCCCTGCGGCCCCAGAACTTCCATTACCAAGCAGCAGACAACATTCTTCAGGGCCACCACAWCTCAATTCAGCTCCTTCCACCTCACACGACCCGAATCGTCGGCTGGACTAACCTCCAGACCTCCCTGCTGAAAAATCTGCCGCTTCTGAAGCAGCAGAGCACTCAGACTTCCCCACGCACATCATGCAAGGGGCCAAGAGCTGGGACAGGCACAAAGCGTTACGGGGATGGCTCAGCCTCGGCTGATCAGCTTCAGAGGTGACCTCGCCTGCAGAAAGAACTTCCCAGACCAACCGTGGGCCACCTGATTGTTCTGCTCACGGCGCTGAGGAACTGCCAGCATTTATCTGCCTCTTGGAAAAAGCATCTCAGTCAGGCAGAGACAAACGTGCAGCGTTGTGTGTGCASCAGGCAAAATTACAGTTTTTTTGCACAGAAAACGGGTGTCAGGCAGGCTCACCTGTAATGTCCTTAAGTTCTGAGGCTCAACCCCCTGAGCTCCAGGCCTGGAGGGAAGCTTGGACAGTCCCTGCTGTCCCACGTGAGCAGGAGATGGCTGGACAATAGACGCCGCATTCTGAACAACTGGAGTCTAAATTGAGAGAAAATGAGAACCGGCATCAGCGCATGGTGCTGGGAAAGGAAATCCGTCAACAGACCCGATGCGGACCAAGCTTCATAGAYGCTACATCAAATCCTAATACTTCAGAGCTGCACAGATTTATCTTCTCATGGCCCCGAGGGCAGCAGGCCAGGCAGGATGGGCTGTGGATTTGCTACAGACACCCTCTGGTAAGAAAAATCACACAGGAGGACAAACACGGAGTAAAGGAAGGTCCAAGAGCAGAGCAAGTCTCTGCGGTTGCCCGCTGACCAGGCTTCTGCGAGGCCAAGCACCTTCCCCTTATCCCACCCAGCCCCAAACGACGCTGCTCAGAGCTTCACCTTCTGTACCACGTTCTCCTTTTGCAGCTGACTTTGCCTCAGTTTCTTCAGCAACACAAGCCTGGCCTCCTCCAGCCGTAGCTCATCCCGAAGCTGCTTGATCAGCTGCTGTCGCTCCTCTATGCTTTTACCCTACAAAAAAGGCAGAAAATCAGTCAAAACTCAAAAAGCTGAAACCTGCCTTGGTGGCCAGAGAGCGTGAGGAAGCTTTAATACAAGCAAGAATTCGTACCACGGATAACCAAGGATGCAAGAGCTGGATCGTTACGCCCAGAAGTTACCGCGTTGCTCAGAAACCCCCTTAGCTCCCAAATCCTTCAGAAAAGCAGAAACCCCCTGCAGCAGGACAGCTCTCCGCTGGAGCGGTCGCCCGGAACAGCCGAGAAACCCCTTACCTTAAACATTTCAAGATTTGCTGCCTTAAGTCTTTCCTCCATACGAGAGCTGGAACGGGGACTGGATGCCTCATTATCGGAGAGGACAATTATATCTGGCGAAGGGGTTAATCGTCCCCTGTCCTGGTCACTGGTAACAGAAGGGAGAAAAAAAAACAAAACCAAACTGAGCCACAACACCGAGACATCGGCAGCAAATCTGGGAGCGGGACAACCCCCCCCTCCACCACGGATGCGAAGCGGAGCTSGGCACTGCTCTCCAGCCCGCGGAGCCGACGAACACCAGCGGACTGCGGCTTCAGGACAGACGCATCCTCCGCTCGCCGGAGGGAAAAAGRCTCGTTCAAAAACGTTTTCTTCGCCAGGGTGAAAGGTGGGTTGTTTTAAGCGCAAGGTAAGCAAACGCGTGAGGCAAATCCTATCGGCGAGAGGACCGGTCGGGTGTTAATAATGAGCCATATAGTAACTAAACAGGGAGACAGAACCGTAGCCAGGTGCTGAGATGAGAGGGAACAGGGGTAGATATTCTGSCCTGGCATTGTTCATACTTACTCAGGAAGATCACCACGATGCTGGACATGAGAACGGGCTAAGTCCCCCAGTTAACAGAAATGTAAATACTCCAAGCCTATCTCAATACAAATCTACTTTAAAAGGTCACTCCATAAAGGAAAATCTGAATAAATACCCTGTGTAGAGTCAAAAGATCCAACTGAACCGTGACCTAGAAATCAGTAAACGAAAGGAGCAGCAACGACAACAGCCCATCACTGGGAGGGAGGGGGGAAATTAAAAAAAAAAAAAAAATCAATGCTATAATCCAGCAGTATCCAAGCACCGCACCGTTCGTGGTGGCATCGTTCAGAGTAAGGAGACACTAATAAAAGCCCTTTGCTATCACCAATTTAACGTAACGGTGCTTGGAGAGCGTTGGAAAAATGCTAAATACTCCAGTGCGAAGCAGCAGAAGCAGCATGGTTATAAAGGTGCTGGGCGCGCTGCCACCGAGGCAGACAGACTTATCGCTCTCGGACTCGCCGGAAGGTCTTTGGTGCGAGGCTGCGGGCGGGGAGGAGATGCACAGATTATTTTATCCTCAACTTTTAGCTTTGAACACCCGGGAGGAAGCACGGAGCCAAATCCCAGCTCCCAGGCTCGGCCGCTCCGAGGGCGGTGGGTCCGGAGAGGATGCTCGGAGCGGGCCGCGGGCTTGCGGCAGGTTTTGCCTTCGGCAGCTTCGTCTCCCAAACGTTACAGCCGCTTTCGTGGGCGTTTCAAAGCACAAGTGCTGCGCGGCTGCCCCCTTCTCCAGCCGCGGCACGTCCGCTGCAAACCCCATCGGCCACGGAGTTCGCAAGTCGCTCTTCAGCTGGAGAAATGCCCCCAGCAGCGTGGCTCCAAACCACCAGGAAAAAAAAGAAAAAAAAAAAAAAAAAAGAAGAAATCAAAGCCGCGAAAGCTCTTGGCTGAGCCCAAAAGCGCCAGAACGCGGCTCTGCGCGCTATTTGTGGGTGCATTATTTCAGAGCCCTCAATAACCTCTTTGTGGGCCATCACACGCTTAAGGCATCATATGAACGCGGTATCTGCTGATCAATAGATATCCTGTTCTCGCAGATCTCCTTTCAGCACCCCACGGACGCTGCCTGTGGGACCCAAACCAGGGGTTTTCCAGCTGCTGCTCCCTCTCCAGAGGGGAGGAGGAGGTTTCTCAGGTCGCCGGTGGCAGGAGGGTTTCCAGCTGGGGCYGAGTTTGTGGTCTGTCCCCGCAGCGCGGTCGGCAGAGAAGGTCCAGAGCATCCTACAGAGATAAAGTCAGCCCGAGCCGATCCAGGCAAACCACSCTGCATCCGAGGAGTTTTATATTTAGCCGGCCAAGAGCAAGAGCTGCTCTTGGATGAGTCTTCAACAGCTCTCGAGCGGCCCATCGCCCTCCCACGGCATTTTATCCGGCTTGGCTGCGAGCTACCCAAGATGCCTATCTCCGAACTATCCGTTAGGGCATGTCTCCACACGAAACCTCGGGAATAAACACGTCCTTGCAACGAAGCAGGTATCCCGGGTCAACTCCCAGCCACCATTCCCCAAACAGAGTTTCAAATGTCAACAAATACCGCGATGACCAAGTGTTTGGACAGGAGGCTCTCYGGTATGCGCAGGATCACACGTCAAAAATAACAAGGCGCCGTGCTTCGGCTGAGGGTCCCTTCCCCCATCAGCATCAGGGCTGCTCGCACGGACCCTGCAGGCACCAAAACCAAGTCCCTTATTTCRCTGCAAGCCTCTGGATGCGCTCGCTTTGAGTACCAGCATCCCAAACTCTCGGACCAGAGAGACTGAAGGCAATCAAGCATTGAGCGCAACAGCTTTTCTTGCTCCTCTTGCATCCTCGGCCRCATCTCGGGCACACCCGGAGTAATAAAGCATCAGATTTTGGTTCAGGATTTTCCTAAATGCGGGCTGTCATTACGGCTGCTGGTGATTATTTTGCACAAGCATCCAGATACATCCAGGCTGTTTTATTTACATTCCATCGAGGGGAAAAAAGCAAAGCCAGCGTCAAAGCCAGACAGGGGAAAACAGGGCCATCTGCAAAGAATTGCTGAATATGTCAGGGTTGTTTTATTTACTTTTGTCAAGGCAAGAGCGTAATTACAACAAAACTACTGGAAGAAGAGCTACACCGGCAGCGCAGGAGGCAGGCAGAGGTGAGAAGACGTGGAGCACGTTCCCAAGCAAACTCCAGCTTAGTGACCCCTTATCAGCTGATTAGGAAAATTAAACATCCTCAGCCTTATTTCTCTTGCTGGAGATGTTTTTCGCGCTCAATTATTTCAAAACTCGTAGGAGAATTTTTCTACCTCTTTTTAGGGCTGATTTCTTTTCAGTCACAGCTCGTGAATCAAATGTCTGTGTCCGACGCTGGTACCTAACTGGATTGCCCGCGTCTTGCASAATATTCAAGCAACTCAGGTGAGCACGCAGCGCTCCGCAGTGCCCAACGCTCGCCGGCCAGCTCTTCGGGGAGAAGACRACCCGCACAGTCACTTACCCAGAGCCACGGTTATTCCTACAGCATTTAACACCTCGAGAGCTTAAAGCCATTTGCCAAGTGGCTGAGTATCAGCCGTGTTGTCTCACCCACAGGGTTTTTGGGAGAATTGCACTTTTTAGAGGTGCAACACCCCAATGATGCCCTCGGAGCAGGACACAAGTAAACCCCGGGCACCTACAAAGGGTGTTGCTCGCACCCGAATGCTTCCACGAGCACAGATAAAACCCTGTGGTACACAATAATAACGTCTCTGCCCCACCGCATGCAGCTCTTCGGATTTTACGGGAGACCGAACCAGTGGCAGAGGTGACCAGGCAGATTTAAGCCACACATATTGTCATTAAAGAAAACTAATCCAGGTGGTTTTCTCCTTCCCACCTCCAGCACGCCAGGGCTGTTCACCACTTCCGATGCTCTGCAAGCCGGGGTGTGACAGATAAGAAAGTGCCTATGCAGGCATTAATCTTTATAATATTTACTACACTGACAGCACCCAGAAGGGTTGCTGGAAGCGTTGAGATCCCCTGCCCTCAAATCCCCCATCCATCACCCGCTCGCCAGCCCCCGCTGGGACAGGAGCCCCCCAGGAGCGCAGGCAGCACCCCCGCGTTATCCAAAAGCCACCACCAACGCAAAAAGACCCCAATATGACGCATCAACGAGGACAAACMATCCCGGTTTTGCCGAATCACGATSCCGGTTCCTCAACGAACAGGGAGAGCGAGAACAGACAACGCTGGCAACACGCACCCCGTCACGACGAGGGCTCGCCCTGCCCTCGGACCTTCCTGCTGAAGCAGCCAAACTTCCCGTACGTCCAGACGCAAAGACGTACTCAACCAGTTGGGACACCGGCACCTATCTCCAGGCCCGCGACTGCAGCTCCTGTCGTTGCAGGCTGCAGCTTTGCATAGGAATTACCACCGCCTCCTTCAAACGCTCTTCAACCACAGACACCTGGKTCCTGAGCAAGGTGCAGTCATTCATCTGAGGCACCAAGAAAACACAGAATCATGGAATCGTTTGGGTGGGGAGGGACCTTCAAAGATCATCCAGTCCAACCCCCTGCCCTGGGCAGGGACATCTCCAACCAGAGCAGGGTGCTCAGAGCCCCGTCCAGCCTGGCCCGGGATGTCCCCAGGGACGGGGCAGCCACCACCGCTCTGGGCGACCTGGGCCAGCCTCTCACCACCCTCAGCGTCAACAATTTCTCCCTTAGATCTRGTCTGAATCCCCCCTCTTTTGGTTTAAAACCGTTCCCCCGTGTCCTGTCGCTGCTAAAAAGTCCGTCCCCATCTTTCCTGTAAGTCCTGAAGGCGGCAGTGAGGTGTCCCCGGAGCCTTCTCCCAACAACCCCAACTCTCCCAGCCTTTCTCCCCAGCCCTCRGATCATTTCCGTGTCCCTCCTCCGGACCCGCTCCAGCAGGTCCGTGTCTCTCCTGCGCTGAGGACCCCCGAGCTGGACGCAGCGCCCCGGGGGGTCTCACCAGAGCGGAGCAGAGGGGGGATTCGGCTTTCCGGGCTGCCAGCGCACATTGCCGGCTCCCGTCCAGCTTTTCACCAACCAAAACATCACAGGAAGGTCTCAGCACTTTGCACCTACTTAAAACAGGACTCCTCCGTTCTGCTCCTCAGCCCGTTAGCCAAACCTGCGCTGGCTCGGTATCCAAATCAAGCCAAAAATCAAAATCGTTAACATTTGTTTCCTTCTCCCTCCCAAGAAAGCTGAAATAAGAACAGACCGGGATGCACCGGTGCTGCACAGCACAAGGGACGGGCTCTCACGTGTGACCTCCAACTCCCCCGCGCAGAACCTGGCTGCAGATGTTGGCTGCGGAAATTGAGTTGCCGGAGTTCACCGATGATAAAAATCAGGTGTGTGCGCGCTGCACGTACGGAGAGCGCGAAGAACGCCAAAGCTTCTCCTGGAAAACAGACACAACTCACCAGCACTCGTTTGCTCAGGCAACTGCTTCTCACCAGCAGTCTCGGGCTCAGCGGGAAAAAACATTTATTTCTTCCTCGCAGAGGCACTATGTCTGGCCAGGGTCAGGTTTGAGAGCGACTGTCCGCGCCACTTGCATCGGATCTGGCCTCCAGCTAGAWAAAGGACTTCTGCTGCCGCTTTTGTGGGCGCTAACGAAAAGCCCCGGCTGGAGGGGAAGCCCTCCTCCTCGGCGCGCACCGGCAGGGTCTGCTCCGCCAGCCACCCGACGGTTGTAGCTTATAATACTAAACGTATGGATGGAGGAAGAAACAAAATCCATCTGGTTTTGGGGTGGAATAAGAAGGGCAGCAGAAGCAAAAAACAATGAAAGAATAGCGCTGAATGCCTTCCAGAGAAACTCTACTGGGAGAGCATGCTCCGCTCCTCGGCGTTCAGCCAAAGGGACCTCGCAGACACCGGGAAGACTCCCCCAGGCCCCCAGGACCGCAAAACGTCGATTTAATTTCTGACTTGGGTTCTCACATCTGGCAGAGCACAGGATTAACAACAGGCAAGCTACAGACTCTAGTCATTTGGCACCTACCTTCTCCTTGCACTCATATCCACCGGCTCATCGTTAATGTTTTCCTTCCCTGGCCTCCCTGCAGTCCTGCCATCCCCATGGGGCCTAAGGCTCCCATTCAGCTTTTCTTCATAGACTTTCACACCATCCTGTTTCACCGGGAGCTCGTGGGGCACCTCAATGCCCGAGAGATCTTTCCTCTTCAGCAGTGCCAGCATCTTCAGGCGCTCCATCGCCTCATGTCCTTCCATTTTCAATCTCTTTGCCAGGACATCATCCCGATCGTCTGCTTGGTCCAAGCTCCGTTTCAAGAGGTTCAGGCGCAGAGCATCTTCCGTCATTCTGTCCATCCTGCGGGACAGAGGTTGACATAAGGACACAATCAGTATCACGGCAAACAGAAAACGGCTGCGGCAGACCCGGCTTAACTCCCCCGGGGGCCGGCGGGGACCTCCGAGCCCAGCCCCCCCCCTCGGGGGAGCACCGACCTCCCACGCGCCTGCATGCGGTGACCTGCCGGCAGCGGGGCCGCGCGCTTTTAGCCCCGATCCGAAACCAGCCGGGCGGGGAGTTTCCCAAGCAGAAGGAACCGCACCTGAAGGGCAAGAGCACCCCAAAACCCTCGAGAACGAGGGCGCGATCCCTCGCTCAGCATTAAAACGCCGATGCCTGCCACTTGGTAAGATTTACTAGAAAGGGGAGCTGGAAAACGCTCGAGTGGTCCAGGGACACCGAGGGCAGCTTAGCTCCTTCTCGCACTACGTGCGCCCAGCCTTGATTTTTGTAMGGCTTCATTTGCAGGCTTCGCGCCGTGGGCTTTTGTTTTTTTTTGAGGGGACCCGAGGCGCGGTTTGAGCCCCCTGCTATCACTACGAACGCCCCGGCACGCCAAGTTTGGTAGCAAGCTTCCAAAATACAGAAAATCCCCTACCACGYGGTTTTTCCTGCTCTTTCTACGCTCTTGGGCGAAGTTGCCCTGTTAGTCGGAAAGGAATGCGAGGCGTCTTCTCACTCAAAAGGATGAAGGCACACACAAGAGCATCCCCACCCACGCTCGCYCTCCATCTTCCCCAGCCGACCGCCCGCCTCTCCTCCAGGTGCAAAAATGCCCCGTGGCAAACAGATGCAGTAAAAAAAAGGGGAAGGAGCCGCAGAGCCCATCCCAACCCCGTCTCTCTGCTCCCAGGCTGATAAGAAACTAGCTACAACAAAAAAAAGCCAAGGGAGCTCCACCTGAAAACAAGGAAAGACCAGCTCGGTGAGGTCTTTACCTACCAACGTGCAGACCGGGGGCTGGGGACGATGACAAACAACCAGGGAATAAGTCAGAATTAAAACGTGGCCGTCTCAAGAAGGCCGGTAACTTTTTTTCGCTCCGCACGCCAGCAGCTCGCGGGGGCTCGTTAATAAGGTCTGAGTGCTCTGAGCTGAAAGACGAGGCCAAAGCGGCCGAATCTCGGGCACCTCCGCTCCTCCACGCTCGCTTCAGGTGGAGCTTCCTGAACTTGGCTCCAAGTCACTCACGAGATAAAGCTTCGCTGAGCCAAATTTCTGCCAGGAAAATGTTGTTCTGGCTCAGTTCTAAATCCCCTGTAATTACACATCTTCCGAAGTACAGCTGTCACACAAGTTCAACTACAGCATCAATATGGTTTCAAGGGTACGAGCCGTGCTAGAGAAACCTGAACTCCTAAAAAAAGGGGTGCAGTCGCGGCAGGCGGCAAGAAAACAAACACAAATCTGCAGCGCAATAGAAAAAAAGTCCGACCAAGCCTCTGGCGCAGCCCGATCTCAAAGAGGCTGCCATGTTCAGGGTGAGCACCTCAGACTTCTTTCCACTTGACAGTCTAGTCTCTCTGCAGGAAAATGCACGTCTCCTGCAACCAAATATAGAAAGGCAAGCACGGGCAAGCCAAGGAAGACACATAAAATGCTGCTCTCCACCCCCATCCCTCAGAAGTGACCCCAGGTTAAATTGAAGCTGTGAGCGGCGGTGGGTTATTTAAGACACCATGGGATAGAGAGAAGCCTCACCGCACCCAGGGCTGCGGTCTGGATCCGGCTGCTGGGAAAGCGCCGAGCTCCAATTAACTCAGCCATGAAAGGGCCTCCACGGCTGCTTCCTCCACTTCATACTCGTGGGAGATGAAAGCAAGCGAGGAGGAGGAGGGAGAAGTCCAGATACCTGGCAGACAAAGGCTGACGCACGGGGAGGGCGCACAGGCGCTTTCTAACCAGCCGTCGCTTCAGCGTTTGCTTGAGGACACGTTAAAAAAGCATCCCTAGATAGTGGTACCCACCCACGGCGCGGTCAAGTCATCCTGCAGGTTCTTCCCTACTGGGAAGCCGCTTCGTCCCTATGAAATGTTGATAGGTAAGCTGAATATATCGCTTAAAAAAAAACCCCAAAACAACATACGCCGAGCATAGGAGAGCTGGTGCCACCTCGACGGATAAGCAATCCGAAGCAATTTCAGCGAATTATGTCTTGGAACTCAAAAACCTTGCGCTGCTTCACGCACATGGATATTTCACATCACGTGTTCTGACGCCAAGACTAATGCAGCTGTAGTATTGCTGGCAAGCAGGAAAATAAAACAATACTAGAGCGCACAAAGGAGGCTCAGGCTTCCTGAGCGCACAACGGTCATCTTCTGGCCTTCAGAAGGGTAGGGAGATGTACCCGCGCGAGGARAACCACCAGAACATCGTAAAAATTTGCCCGTTTTAAAAACCAGTAAAGGTGACATCTGCACCGAAAGGTGCCACATCCAGCAAACCTGGCACGGGCAAAAAGAAGCAACGKACCCAAAGGGAGAGTTGCTGTGCTCTGATGAGGTTTCAGATCGAGCCGTACCCCTTCRCAGGCAGTTATTTAAGCAAGCTAAAGCACCTCCATGAAACATGAGCGTTCCTTTAAAGACCTACGGCAGCCGCTGTCCCTTTGAACTGCTACATGGGAAAAGAGAAGGAATTACCTGCCAGTAACTGCCGGTTGGGAGCGGGGCTGCCTCCGCGCACCCGCCAGCAGAMGGAAGCTGTAAAGCCCCGTCTGCAGACACGCAGGCGACGAGGAGCCAGGGTCCACCACCAGCAAGACCACAAAGGAGACACAGCGGCGGTACGAAAGGAGAACAAACCTTTTGCTCGGCCTCTCTGCCAGACAGAAGGTCTCCTTCGGCCTCCCTTTCCCTGCAGARAGCCCAGAGACCCACCGGTCCTATCACCAAAGTGGGTTTTTGGGTGTCCCTCACCGACGTGGACCCATCTKGCTCCATCACGAGAGCGGTACCACGTCCCCGAGCATCACGGCAACCCTGTGATTTTCCAGCTTTGCCGTCACCCGCTAGCACAGAGCCAGAGGACGAGCAGTTTGCCTTTTGGAAAGTTAAGGAAACGCCGTTTCGGGACACGGAAGAGGATCGCACCAGGTAGGAAATCAAGATCTTGGCCAACAAACACCGAGGAAACAACACACCAGCCTCCAGGACTCAACGGCCACCAGCCAGCGGGATTTCGGCAGCCTCATTTAGCACATCCACTTGGAGCAGGAGGGAAGGGCTGAGCAGACCATGAACGAAACCCCCGCTTGCGGAGACGCGAGTAGATGGCATCCGAAGGGTTTCAAAACGCCCCCCCCTTTAACGTAAGTGGCTTCGGGACTAGAAACAAATCAAAAGCACTGTTATCAGAAACAGGTACCACAACTATTTAATCCTTTCAAGAGGAGGCTTTCCAGGCTTGGTAAGGAGCACACGCTTTCAGCCAGATTCAATAAAAATTAAATTAGGCTTCAGATTCTTTATTGAATGGGGCCCTTCAGCGTTAACACTCAGCTGCGAGGAGGGGGATGGGGAGAGGAAAAACTGCAGCTTTACTGGGAGCCCTGGGAATTTCCAGAGCACCTCCACTGCAGAGCTGGGCAAGCCAGGGGAGAGCACTCGACTTCATCCGAAAAYGAGCAGAAAAGAGCAGGAATTCTTTCGACCACAGGCTATCCAGCGAGTCTGAAGGTCAGACAGGCAGGAACTTCAGTACTGGCCCTGCTCTGTGTCGCAGTAACCCAAACGAAGAGCAGAGATTAAACCTCTGGTTCGACTCGTGAACAAGGACTGGCCGTGGAGCATCTCCTCTTTATCAGCAATCTGGGATTATAAACTAAGCAAGAGCAGATTTCCCCAGCCACCCTCCCCCCGAATTTCAGTCACTTTTCAGAAGAAACCAGCCTCGTTCACCAGCCAGTCGCAGGACCGCGTTAAACGGACGCGCAGCATCACACAACGCGGGTGGGCTCGAGTCACACCTGAAGGACGGGAGGCAACGGGCACGACGGCACATCTTCACCAACACGGCATCGCAAACCAGATCATCCTGACTCGCCTCCCCCCGGCAAAACGCTCCTGGAGATCTGGCACGTCCCAGGAAGCAGGCTCTCCCTCTCGCTTCCCTGAGGAACTTTTATTAAAAAAAAAAAAWAAATTCAAACTAAATTCTCAAATGGTGGCAAAATCCCCCAGGGGAAAACAAGAGAGCTATAAAACATGTTTTGTTTCTGACTTGATACAGACTGTAATTTTCTCCAGTTGCAGCTCTGTAGGTGAGCAAGCTTTCCTGACTACCTAAAAACCAAAAAAAGTGGTGTCAGTTTAGAGCCAACATTTAAGAGGCTCCCAGGGAGGGGGAGAGGGGACACCCTGCTCAGCCCCCACGACGCAGGGACGTGGGGCGGTCCGAGAGATGAAACGCAGCATCGTCAGCAAGACCGGACCGGCCGACGTTGGAGGAAAAACGCCTTCTAGGAATCCCAGCAAAACTCCTGCAGCCGAGCCGGACCATACGCAGCACCTAGCTGCGACGGGAGCATCGCCCTCGTTCTCTACCGATAATTCCCCGATATAATGGACGAGTTGCTCGGTGCGCAGACGCTCTTCCCAAAGACTTTGGGTCCCCAAATCCGACGTTCCAGCAGCTGCCGAACCAGGCGAGCTCCAAACCTCCTTCTCTGCCCCAGCGCCAGCCGGTCCCCGCACCCCTTCCCGGTTTGTGAGCGCCAGAGCTCTCCCCTCCGCAGCCCCTCCGGTTCGAACCACGCGTTTCCAGCATCACCGGTTTCCTGGCTCACCTTCATTTTTGGTTCTCAACGTCCCAACGCCCGCGGACGGCGCCACGGGCACGTCGTTGTGTGCGGAAACGCAAGAGCATGGCAGCCCGGTGCCCGTCTGTGCCGATGCTGCCTTCAGCACAGTCAGGGGCAAGGCAGTCATCAGCTTCAGCATCATGTGCTCCTCTATACGTTCTTTTAGCTTTAGGCGGTTTCACTTCTCCGGTGCTCGAAAGACAGGTTTGCCATTCCCAGACAAACAAAGCAGCAGCCCAATTTTCCATTTATATTTGATACAGCACCCACAAGGAAAAAGAAAAAAAAAAACCAACAACCAACACAACTATTTTAAAAGCTGGAACAAGTGAGTTGGGCCAAAAAAATGAATATTATACTGGAGAAGCAAGTATATCTAGGGACTAGATATAGCCAGTYCTTAAGGCGCAGCCTGCACAGATAAATATCCTTCTGAGATTTACCTGATGAAGGTGGGACCAAGCAACCGAAATTTGGCAGCATCAGCAGAAGTTAATTTCAACTTGAGTTTATTCAGGGAAGCCCCGGGAGGTTACAACCCCTTCCCTGTSTCTCTTTTAGGGCTCCTCTGTTGTGTTAACCCATGCTTTTGTCTTCCTCGACTCCTACGCGACCAACCGCATCGTCCAGCCGCTATTCCCGGCCTCAGACCCTCCAGAACTAATTGACGGGTTGCAATTAAGAGGCTGACACACAGCGAAGCTGAAAGGCAACACAGGATAATGTGCCATCCTACCTGCCCGGCCAAGAACCAGCAGTACCCAGAAGGAAAAAATCTTACAAAAGAAACCAGCAGACGCTCAGCAARACTCCCCTGGAGCCAAGAGGGAGGCTGCAGGTGCGGAAAAAACAGACAGAAATCCTCCAATGTCCACCTCTGGACGCGATCCAGACCGGGAGGTGCAACCTCCACTTCTCCTCTCTCGCAGGAGTCCGAGCGAGGCGCCCGAGGTCAAGGCCACGACATCCAGAAGTCACGGCACCGCTGTCGGAGGCTTCTCCAGCTCCCAGGCTGGAGCTTTCCGGCCGCCCGCRCTCCGGGCAGCATCAACCACACCAAGCGTGGATCAGCCGAGACGGGACACGCTCCAAGGCTCCATCCCCGGCTGGGCAAGAGCAAAGGCTCCTCCTTTCCTCCGCTCTGGACTCTCTGCACAAGGGATCTCTGATCCGCCACGAGGGATCTCTGATCCGCCTTCTCTCCGAACCATCCGGGGCTAAAACTTTTCGCAGCGTGCTCCAAAATCCTCCTGGCAACTCTACTCCTGCCTTCCTGGGAAGCTGTTTATACTGGCCGCCGTCACAAGCGTCCGAGGCAAGACAGACTCTACAACAGATCTCCTCTGACATTTCTTAAAACRAAAATCTCTCCCCCAGCCACGTGGTTCCAGCGACACCAAGGTCTCCCCAGTCCCACCCCGCCCAGTAACAACCAGTTTCCTTACTCATCTCTGCTCCAGCAGCACAAGGAGTTTCTATGAGCGGAGCTGCCGCACAGAGGCAGCCGACAGCCCTGGAAGAGCCGAGGCGGCTACCTGGATTCCTGCCTCCAAGGGAGCAGGAAAGGAAAATAAAAGGACAAACCAGACCTGGCGCCTGCTCCTTGCGAAGCCGCTCGTCTTCCAGCGAGAAGAAGGGCGAGGAGACGCCGTGCACCCCGGGCCGGGCAGCGCCTCGGGGTACCGGTGCACAGAGCAAAGGGACGTGCTCCATGTGCAGATGGCACCTTTATTTCTGTTCTTGTTTCTTTGCCGTCCAGGTACGACATCACCTTTATAACCCTGCCTGTACCCGCTGCTTAATGTGACGCAGCTTCGGGGCAACCCCGGCTGCGATCGGCCGGCCCGGAGCAGCAGGGGAGGCAGCRCCGGCCCGGCAGGTCCTTCTCAGAGGACGAAGCACCGAAAACAAACCTTTCGGCCCTCGCCTGGTTCAGGGCGCTCGCAGGGCTCCCCAGCGCTCGCAGTGAGGATGAGACCRGGGGCGAGGAAGTCGTTCGGGGTAGTTCATCTCCAGGGATTACCCGGATAGAAAGCCGGGCTGTTCGTGACGGCGTAGCACCGACCCCGCTCCACGTTACAGCACGACCACGCGATGGCCGGGCACYGCAGACGCCGAAAATTTTGCGGGAGTGATAGTGTGCACGCACGTATCTCCTGCAGAGACGTTGTAGGACAGAAAATCCTCCCCGTGACAAGCAGGTCGCTAAACCAGAGCCCGATGGAGGAAGGAGGAGGGCTGTATTARAAGCAAGCTGGTCACGCTCAGACGAGGAACGGGACGGTACAGTCCTTTGCAAAGGTTATCGGCAGAGTTTGGGTGGGGAGCTGCGGCGAAGGACAAGTGCCGGCGCCATTCTCCGAGAAGCGAGAACCGAACGCAGATAGACGGGCATCTGCAGCAGCTTCAGGAGACCAGAAGCATCCTAAACCCTTTGAGAGGGCCATTTTCCATAAAGATTGATTTCTACTCCTCCCAAGTGCAGCGTAAGTCCATCCACGTGCGCGGATCGCTACAGCCTAACGACGTTCCAGCTGAAGGACGCTTTTTCTCCCGGCCTGCTAGGGAAGGAGAGACGTACAGAAACATCTCCAACACCGGCATGGACTACGTGACACGGTCCAGGAGGGCCAAGCATCTCCCACATCCCACGCGGGCAAGAACAGTTTTCAGTCGCCATCATCAGCTAGAAGGTGACCATCCTTCAGCCGCAGACACGCGGCCAGTAACACCAGTCACCGGTAAATCCCAACCGAGTGGTTTTTATCCTTCCAAGCCACCCAAGCAGAGCCTAAGCAGGRAAGCTGACGGTCGCCGAGCCGCCCTTCCACCACCCGAGTGCCAGAGCCAGCCTCAATCGACGGCTCAGTGTTGCTTCCAGCTTCAGCCTAGACTTCACACCAGACTTTGCCCCAGCTCAGCTGCAGGAATAAGCCCCGCTGGGACGAGAGTTTCSGAAGCGACGCGCGTACCCCCCACCCACCCCATGAAATAAAACCCCGAGGGGAAGCGGGAACCTTCACGTGCAATTCGGAAACACTTGGGGCTGCGTTGGTTTAAAAAAGCAAACGGGTTGGATCACCAGCACAAATGCATTTATAACACACAGGGTCGCACGGAAGAGACTCGGCAACTCCGGCACCTGCACCAGCGTCCAGCATCCGAACCCCAACATCCCCAYGTTATCCGTAACGTCTGCAGGGACCGAATGCCCGACCGGCGCGTCCGTCCCCGTGTGCCACGGCCGGGTTAGAGCGATGCGCTCCAAGCAGCCCTACCACCATCTTGGTCCCTCCAAACAGCAGGAACCGCGCCGCGCCACGATTTATATATTAAAAACTATTACGCCGGTGGAATAAAAGCTGTTTAAAGCCCTGTCCTGCKGGGCTCAGGGAGCAGAAAGGGCATTTACATGCGCTGAGGAGGCGAGGTCCGACCTACCTGAACGTGCTCCGCTCCCGCTCTTCAAAAGCCACTTTTGCACCCCTGAAYCGCACGATTCCCCTCGCACGCTTAAAAACACGCCGAGCCTGTGGGCAAACCGGGGGTTTCACACGGTTTGGCTCCTGGTCCGGAGCCCGCCGGCGCCGTGGGATGAAATCGTGTGTCTAGGGGCTGCCGAGAGCCCGGCACATGCACCGCTCCGACGTCTCCCCTTCCATCTAGGCTGAATACAAACCAACATCTACGTCGTAAAATGCATTTCAACACAGCACACACAAAATGGCTGGCTCCCAAGACGAGCATTTCCATACAATACTATAAAAAGGATAATAACCTAAAAAGGTAATTATGACTTAACGGCTCGACACTCTGAAGAGAGATCTGCAAGAACACTGATGCAAAGGGGGGGAAAAAAAAACCCCGCTATCGAATAAAAACGTGCTGCTCTTTGAATCCTGATGCTACAGATTGTAAGTTGTCAAGAAATACTACGCTGGGCTCGGATTATTGTGCGAGCCGCAAAGAGAAATACTACGCTACAGCCCTGTGGAGGAATTTTTATGCAGGTAAGACAGAAAATATGTAGGGCCTATCGTGGAGATTTTATCAAGCGCAGAACATGCACGAGGCTTTAAAGAAACACACAGTCCTAAATACAGCCTTAACAAAGAGAAAATAGCTGACAGAGTCTTTAAAAAAATTCACCGAGCGTGAAAGAAGAGTTATTCATAAATTGGGGGCTTAAGCAAGGCTTCTCCCTGCCATTCAGATGCACGAGAAGGGAAGAAAAAAAAAAAARAAAATMAGACAAAGAAAATATTTTAGAAGACAAACCGTGAGGCTAGTTTTCGAAAGGATCAGGGAGCTGTCTCTCGGTTGCAGCAGACCGTAAATTCTTACGGTCGTTTCGGCGCAAACTCGTTAAACAGTTCTGCTGTTTCCCCTTCCCATCCCCAGCTCCGAGCGATGGGAGACACCGGTCCCCCCCCCCCCGACAGCCCCGCTCCCCACCYGGCTTCCTTCGCCCTTCCCCGACAAACCGGAGCCCCATCGAGAAAGCAAATTAATAAATGGACGAAATATTTGTCTACGATTCTAAAAGCGCCGTGGTCGGCACGGGCACACAGCAACTTCCCGATCGACTCAGTCTCGCTGGGTGAAACGCCCGTGGCTGCAGCGGGGGGGGGGGCTGCACGGCTCGTGAAACACAACCCCGGCCCCCCCAGACCCCGAATCGCCGCCGTCCGGCTCGGAACGGCCCCGGGTTTTGCAGCCCCGGGTTGAGTTTTGCACAGTACGAACCTAACGGTGGGGAGCAGGCGGTGGGTAGAAAAAGTGCTTTATTTCCCTCTCCTCCCTTCCCCTCCTAAGTTTGCATTTTTAGCAAAGTTGATTTATTAGGAGGAGGTAATGACGGCTGCTGCATCCTTACACCTTACCCCATAAAATCATTTTCAGGTTGTGGCGGATGGGGAGAGGGGAAAGGGAGAAAAAGCTGCTTTTTGCCCCTCAATGGGGGGAAATAATAAAAAAAAAAATAAAAATATAAAAACACTCCTCCTGCTTCACAGGGCATTTGGCTGCGATCGGACGCTTTGGGGAAAGCCAGCCCTGCCAGCTGGAAAACGCTCCCCACCCTCGATGAACCGGTCAGTTAGAAAAAAAAAAAA